>BHFT01004946.1:10920-27128 GCA_004320025.1 Laticauda laticaudata
AAAGAAAGAAAATGATGAATTCAAGTAGTTTTCACTTAAAACTTTGTAATTGTTTTTTCTTGAAGCGGAAGGAAAGAAAACAAGAAGTGTAATTATTATTCCATAGCTAAAATTAAGAAAGGTTTGTGAGAAAATTTTACTTTGGTGTAGAATATATTTAAGAAATTATTTATGTATGTGAATGTGCTTGTGTGCTTCTCTTTCATATGGATACATACATTCCCATGCTAGACTAGCATCCTGGCAAGTTAATCTAATGGCATATAGTTTTCCATGAATGTTATGCAGAGATTCAGTCATTTAACAATGTGTTTACTGCAGCTTACTGATCTGTGAGAGAATAATTTTTGCATTGCTTGTCTAGAGCATATTCGAAATCTTCCTCTGCATCTGTAGAGCATCCACTTAAACTAGGACTGTCAGCTTCAACATTTTATTTCTCATATACAAAGTCTGCCTTAATTTTTTTCCCAGAGCTAAAATAAGATTCTGGGAGGAAAAAAAAAACAGAATGACAAGGAATTGAGCTTTTATTGTCCAAATACATGATCTCTTGGTATGCAAGGTAAAAAGAAATCCTGTTCGGTACTCATTTTGCTTCTTATAACATGTGGTCTGTGCAGTGAGAAATAATTCCTCCCACATATTCACAAAGATATTTGCAATTTCTATTTTAATACTTTACAGAGGAAAAGGGAACTATATTAATGGAGCTCATGTATACCTAATGGCTGAAAAATGTTCTCCAGAAGCAAGTTTTCTTAAACTCATCAGAATTCATTTTAGGGGTAAGCAGCTAGCTTTTTTTATTTATTTTGGAGGAAGCATCTTGTATAGTGTGCTGTATAGTAATAGGAAACATCACAGTATATAATACATAGAATATAGCGTGTGCACAAATAAAATAAGAGGAACAGCAAGATAACTACATTGTTACAAATATATGTAAAATATAGATTGTCTTCCCTAAATATTAAAATTATCCTCCCAATTTGGAAAATTTACAAAATTAGGAGGGACTATTTTGATTGTCTGAAGAATAATATCTAAATAAGAATGATTGTTCAGACTAGAGGAGAGAAGGGGAGGGGAGCGGAAGAGAGGGGGGGAGGGAGAGAGGAAGGAAGGAAGGAAGGAAGGAAGGAAGGAAGGAAGGAAGGAAGGAAGGAAGGAAGGAAGGAAGGAAAGAAGGAAGTAATTNGAAGGAAGGAAGGAAGGAAGGAAGGAAGGAAGGAAGGAAGGAAGGAAGGAAGGAAGGAAGGAAAGAAGGAAGTAATTCCCATGTCTTCTTCCTGGTCGATGGCACCTTCAACATGCACCCCCAATCTTTGCTTCCACCTGTGTGTATTTCCCGCTGCATGCCTTCCCTGACGCTCACAGCACTCACATACATTTCTGGACATTGTCCCTGACCAATGGACCAACCCATACTCGCTACTACCTGACCCTCATGATGTGTGGCATTTGTAGCCTACACCCACAAATCTATCCTGGCTTTTCAACATGTTTTGTGCACTCCAACATACCATTTCTGACCATCTCCTATGTACCTCCTTGCTCTTTCTACCACCCAACAGCAGCCACTTACATGTATGCTGGACTTGGACTTATAATTTCACTATTGTACTTGAAAGCTTTCAACATGTAAAAGAAACTCAAATGTTCTTCAGGTAATTTAGCTTGAGATATAAATATCTGTTAATAAATATTTCTGTCATTATTCACTCATGCATCAGAAACTATGAATTGGACATGTGTACATTATTTTATAGCTAAACTAAAACAATTCTTCAGAATTTCAGAAATTCCCATAGATGGACCATTAAAATTAAAATGGATGGACCATTCCTATGATTTAGATATTTCATTGTTTCCATTTTTCCAGAATACCTAAAGTCTGGAAAAGTCTACATAATGTCAAATAATATCTTTTTAGACAAAATTGAAACTAATTATTCAAGAAAAAGGACAGTCATGATTGTTTGCCAACAGAAAAAAATATTTTATTCTTGAAAATAGACATATTTATTCTCAATGCTCCCCTTAAAGGTTTGGCCAGGAGTTTAAAGTTTTAAATGATTACTTCAACCATGATCTTATTCTAGCACATGTGCTGATATTCAGAAAATATAAAACAATTATTGTTAAATGGGAATTGGACTTTAAATATGGCAGATTAATGCGTGATAAAGTATTTTCTTGACTGTTTTAATCTAGGACTGAAGGGACTGAGTCATTCATAAGTAGTTGTCATTGTCTTATCCGATTCCCTAATCTTAATTACAACCTTAGTATTTCCTGAGGGTCCGTCATTCAGTATCAAACAAGTCTGATTCTGCTTAATCTTTCAAGATTAGCCTGTTAAATTAGTTGGTCATGTACTACATCAGCCTGCATAAATGAGAAGACAAATTACCAAAAGTTAAAAAAAACACCACAAGTACATTGCACGCATATGTGTAGGAAGATTCTGGCCAAGACTCATATTGAAGGCCAATACACATGCTAATTATTCTCCAGCATTTTCTTATCGACAGAACATTCAAATGACCTGCTTTATAAGTCAAAATCTTTGCACCTTAAATAATATCTTTAAACCATGTGTTTTCAAGATTTTTGAGAAAATACAGCCATTTATTTTTGACCTCACTGTAGAAATGGGTCAGTATTGGTCCGAGAACCTGGAGATGCTCTGCAGTCTAAATAGCCCAATAATTATATTTTAAAAATATGCATTTAAGCTTTTAGTGATTAACATACGGAGAAAAGTTAATGGATTTACTTAAGTCTTCAAAATATCACTGAACAAAAGGATTAGAAGAAGAGTTTGTTTTATTGCTACTTCTTTGGATTTTAATGAAAAGATAGTATCTTTATCTAGCTTTTTCAGGATAAATTTATTACAAGAGCAAGAAAAAAAAGAATAAACCTAAAGTTGGAATGACTGTGAATTGAAATGTGACTGGAAATTTATCCTGTCAATTTGACATTGAAATCAATCATTTTAGCCAAGTATATAAACCTGCACATTTTTTTTATTTAAATCGAAAAAAATATTAATGCACATAGAAATTACTGAATTTGCTGTTATAATGAAGTCTATTTGTGTGAGCAATTCTAATGGAATTTACTGTATTTCCTGACAAGAACAAGTTAGGCTGAAATTGTCTGACTGTAGAGAATGGATTTCAGTGCTTTAATGCTCTTGGGTTTCTTTCTCCACAGTCAGATCTAGAATGCTAATTCTAGATCTTTAAATCTTAATATTTATTTATACAATATTAACTTCAAGATCCATGAATTTTGGATGACCTTCCATCCTCTTCTTTTTAATCTGTTCCTGGTACTAATGTTGCAGCATTGCTTTCTTCTTGTTCAAATCTGTGAAGCAATTAGATCAGTCCTTTAGTTTTTAGTTACCATAAAGAGTTTAAATAAATGGAATTGCAGATTTGCAGAAGCACAAAAATGGATGCTAAGGAGCTTATTACCTAAAATAACATTTTCATGCCTTCTAACTTTCTTTAATTATGACCTTCCCATCTAAATTTGATCTACAAACTCTTTACAGCAGAAATGCATACAGAACTTTAGATTTGCCTGATATTCCTCTGACTGATGTCAACAATATAAATGTTGGCATTTATCCTTCTGAGCACTTTAATCCTGTTAAAAATTAATTAGAGAGCTTGTAAATACTCCGTGATTGATTCCATCCTAATCATTTATTTAAAGACCGGTGTTAAAATAATCTCAATCTATACCTAAAAAATCTATCTTATCTTTAAATTGCTTCAGTTGGTTTGTGCATAATTTTAGCCAATTTAGTAAGATAAAATCCAGAAGTAAACAACTGTTTGTTTACAATTCATTTTATTTTTACTGTTTTCTCTTTCATGAAAAACTAGGAGAAATAGCTTTATTCAGTGCACACTTATAACTCAGTACAATACAGGTTTATCAAAATTATAAAAGATTTATATGATCTGAAGAGAAACCAGACTATATATGCAAGATATATCAACATTATATACAATATATATCCATCTCACAAATGAATAATACCGTAATCTTTCTAAAGCTTTTATTACATAGTATAATAGACACATAATATAATTACAACATAACCATTTCGTAAAACTAGCACAATCTAATTATATTGCCACCCCGAGTCACTCAACAGTGAGATAAGAGGCATATAAATTTAATAATAAATAAAAAGTATGAATTTATAATAAATAATGAAATACATTTTTCCAGCTTCCTAAAGATTATGTGAAATTTAGTGTTTTAAAAGTCCTTGTAAAGATCATGAACTCAGACTCTAGATATAATTTAAGAGAAAGTCAACCTCAGAAAATACAGGGGAAAAATACAAGTTAACATTTTAACATAGGGACACACTAGCTGTCTGTTTTCATGACTTAGCCAACCCCACAGAACTTGAACAGTATAAAGTTACTGAAGTAACTGGCTGTTCCTTTAGGCAAATTCTGGAAAGTTTACAGTAGCATATAACTGGATGGTTGTCTTGAAAAACCAGGGAGAGATGGAAAGGTGAGATGTGAGTACATTGAGAGAGATCTTCTTCTTTTAATGACCCAATAATCCCTTGCAGGGTGGAGTCTGGGCAATTGAATGGAGCTGAATGTTTACTGGCCTGATGCCCTTCCTGTCACCAATGTGGAGTTTTGTTCAGCAGGTACATTTTCATTGTGCCAAGAGAGAAAAATAAATGCCTCTACTTAGGATTGAACTCACAGCCTCCTGATTGTGAGGTGAGAGATCCACCTTTAGGCCACTGCAACACTCCAGTACATTGGAAGCAATCTATTTCAAAATATTCCCACTCACTGTGAACTGTGAAAGTGGAGTCAAGTAGGGGACAGTCAAAAGTGGGGCCAACCTACTACTACAATAATCCAGCAAGTCCACATCCAAGTAACTGCCTAGATCAGACCTATGCAACCCATGGAATCCTGGACAGCTAATAATTTGACCGCCAAAATCATACACTTTTAATAATATTATGTAATTTTAAGCGATTTTTACATACATTAATATTACATATTTTATGTCTTCCAAGACAATTTGTCTTCACTGAACATAGCCTAGGCAAACCAAAAGTTTGGACAACCATTGCCATGATGCTTCTGAAATAGGATATTCATTTACAAATTATTTTTAAAATGGACAAATACAAGTTCTTTATATGAAAAGCTGTAACATATCGATAATTTTTAAAAAATAGTATAAGCTCCCCAATGTATGTGCCACGGAAGACAATAACTAGAGGCCCTGAAGAAACAAGGGGAAATTAGAGAGAAGAATTATCAAAATGAAAAACAATAACTCCAGTCTTTTTTAAATTTAATTTAGATGATGAGAATTCATCCATCTGGAAATTTAAGGTAGGCAGTTAGACAAGGAAGATCATGCTATTTCATCCAAGACCAAAGCTGAGGAATAATTCATGATTATAATTCCATGATTCTGGGTATTTTGAGTGTATTTGGTTCGATCAGGTGTGTTGTGTATTACTGCTATCATGGATTCCTTTTCACTAGTTCCGGATCTCTGGATGTAATGAGTGCTGTGACATCAAAACAAACCATAATTTCATCTTGTTCTGTTTTTAAACTTTGATTTTTTAGAGACACTAACTTGGATTTTTCAGAGGCACTGTAGGAAGGAGTTGATAAGATATTTGCTCTGTGAGTTGTTCATGCTTTTTTCCAAGTTATTTTGGACCTGTTCCAGCATTATATGTTTAAATTGACAGGATTAATGACAGGAATTTAGAGTAATCACTTGTGCTTAAAAATCTCTGCATTCTGCTTGGTTGTATCTATAGTCTTTGGGCTTTATCAAGGTACCAAAAAGTTAGCAACTTAGTGATACCCTCAAAGATAATTATTAATCAATGGAAATGCCTGGCAGCATTTGAATTAGCCTTTTCAAAGTAAAAGGAAAGAATGATGAATGAAACAATTGGGCAAAATTTCTTGTAAATGTTGTGAGAAAATTTATATGTCTCTCTCTATCCCTCCCTATCCCTCTCTTTGAATTTATATTCTGACGTTATATAGACGCTGTCTTATCATTATATGTGTGTGTATATGTATGCACACACACACGCACACACACAGAGAGAGAGAGAGAGAGAGAGAGAGAGAGAGAGAGAGAGAGAGAGAGAGAGTAATCTTTCTTTCAATTTCTCTATGGGCATCAGGAATTAAATTTATTTTATTTCTATCAAAAATTAATCAGGTTTTAGGCTTATTGCATAATTTAAACTTATATCACATAAAAATGTCCACAAATAATAAATGAGATATTAAATATTAAAATCCTTAAATGAAGCTAGAATCAAAGAGATTATATGAGTTGGAAAAATACAAAAATAATAATTCACCAAGGGCAAAGATGTACAATTGAGTATATTCAGCAATGATATTTCACCTCATGGTGACAGATGAGTTCACCCAGAAGTCACATGTAGATGTTAAACAGGAGAGGAGAAAAGCAGAGTTCTTTCTTCCCAAATCACCACTAATTGGAACCAAACCCATGCAAAGGAGGTGAACAAGCAGCATACCTTGTGCCCACCAGTGATGGGATTTCAAAAAATTTTACTACCTGTTCTGTGGGTGTGGCTTGGTGGGCATGGCAGAGGAAGGATACTGTAAAATCTCCATTCCCATCCCCACTCCTTTATACATTTTCCCTTTCCTTTTACCTCCCCGATAATTTTTTCTATTTATAATCTGATAAACATAATAAAAGTTTTTGCTATTACAGTTGTAACTGTAATTTTGTGTGCTTCTGACACCTGAAAAAGATTTTCCTTTCCTTTTGCTTCTGACACCTGAAAAAGCTTTTTTGTTGTTTGTTGCATTTCCTGTAAGGCTTATGTTATTCAGCTCATTCTTTTTCTGATAGGATCCATACGGTTTTGGATAATTGTCTCTTTCTTTGCTTATAATCCCTTCCCTTTTTTCCCCATACATGTCCCTTTGTTGTTTTAGAATCTTAGAAAGCTCTTTATGCATCTACAGTGGCATATTTAGATGCTTCCCTTTTATTATTTCTAGGAGGAATTGTTTGCAGCTACATCTGTAATGTCTCACTACAGGTTTCCAATCCTCCCTGGATAGTTTTTTTTTCCCCTTAGGGTTTCAAGCAACTGGATCTGGTCTCCTTTTAAACTGCATTCATCAAAATGTGCTCTTCTGAAACCCAGTATATAGCTTTGACTATTGCATCCCTCCTCCCTTTGATATAATGAACTCAAGGATGACATGAATATTTTTTTTCTCAAGGTTCTAGTCACTTTCACTTCTTCAACCAATTCCTCTCTATTGATGTAAGGTCTGGGTTAGAGACCTCATCTTCTTGTTCCTCCTTCAAGTTTCTGACAAATGAAATTGTTAGAAAAAGGGCACTATGATTTATTGGACCTCTAACTCTTAGCAGAGTTAGATTTCCAGCAAATGTTAAAATAGTTGAACTCTTCTACCCTAACTGTAAAGCATCTCTTCGGAAGTTCAACTATTGTGTACCAAAAAAAAAAAAAAAATGCCAACCATATATTCTGTTACTTTTATTTTTCAGTGATTTTTGAATAGTACAGATTTTTATTTTATTTATCAAATTTACAAAGTCATCTATCTCACTCAATAGGGAAAAATACTTTTATATCAAACAAGCAATATTTCATGGAACTTTATGTTTTTTATTCCAATACTGATCTGCACAGGAAATTATTGATAAAAATCAATAATGTAAAACAGACACACTAATTTGTAGTGTGCCTGGTTTACATTATTGATTTGATCACTAATTTCCTATGCAGTTCAATACTGAAATAAAAAATATATAAGACTCAAATTCAATTCAGAAAAAGATCAAAAGTTTTAACATTGCTTCTCTGAAGTAAAAGCTGTTCAAAATAAATATACTTCAAGTTTTGTTGACCTGTTGTAACTGAATCATCACAGTACCATTGACCAGAATCTTTTGGTCTTTTTTCAATACTATATGTTTACTTAAATCAATTTGTATACTTCTTCAATAAGTGACTTACCATGGAATGCAGGAAATAACTAATCAAATAATGTAAATAATCAGTAATGATATGCAGTCATCAATTTCCATATAACCAGGAAGATATATTACGATGAGATTTTATAGACAAGTAGCATTTTAACAACGTTTTAACAAAGAATATTAATTTCGTAAGATTCAGTTGTATTTTCCTAAAATCTCAAATTGTTTATATCCCAGGAACCAATTTCATTTTTATTAAAGTGCTGAAGAAAATTATGTGTGGTGGATTCCAATACTGGTGGCATTATTCACCTATACCATTTAATATGTCCCAGAGGAGTGGGGCCTGGAGATTGTTGTCCCAATTTTTAAGAAGGAAAAATAGACAATCCTGATAATTATACACTAATAGGTCTGCTAAACATCATTAGCAAACTTTATGCCAAACACATCCATATATTTGAATATATGTGATATATACATATCACATATATAAGATACTCGAGGAATGGCTGGATCGTTACAATTTGATAGTTGAAGAACAAGCTAGGTTTGGAGAGGGGAGATGCACCATTGAACAATGTTTGGTCCTCCATCATTTCATTGAAAAATATGCATTCAATAGAACTGTATCATTATATGCTTCCTTTATAGATCTCAAGGCAGCCTTTGATATGGTTACCATGACCAGGCTATGAGAAAAAATGGAAGCTGCTTCAATTGATCATAGGCTTCTCCATTTGTAATGTGCCTTACATATCAGTACCATCCCTCAAGGTTAGACGTAATATGCAAGGATCTCTCTTGAGGTCAGTCCAATTCAAAAGGGGTACATTTTGGCCCCCTTTATCTCAATTTCTATATTAGTGATATGGTAAAATCATTAAATATATCAAATTACACCTGCCAAAAATAAGGGATTGAACCCTTGTCCTGCTGCTCTACACAGATAATGCAGTAATCCTCTCCAGGACATCTGTAGGTCTTAAAAGAGTCTTGCAAGTCCTTGCCCAATATTGTAATAATGATAAATTAGGCATAAACTACCAAAAAACTAAATTTATGACCAAAATTTCATTCATGGTATCTCAATGCACATAACATAGTGCAATTGGCCACCTTCAAGGATCTAGGTGTCGTAATACCATCAGCTTAAGAAAAGCACATTATGAATGCGTAGCTGCTTCTGGCTTTGTTGGAGCAGGTGTCAAATACTAAAGCTTTTCTTCAACCTGCAATCCCTTTTCTGCAAGATTCTAGTCAAGGTTAATGTTGCATAAGCTATACAGTTATCCTTTCTAAGTTACCAGACGAGTAGTGAAGAGTATTTTTTTTAAAAAAAAAAAAAAAACATTATTTGATTCTGGCTGTTGGCCTTTGGGCAGAACAAATAATGGGGATTAAACACAAGAGTGTAGAGAAAGAATTTGCCAAGAAAATCTACAGCAAAGGGATTAGGTAAATCCCGCTGGTGAAACAGACACAGCTTGGATGGGCCTTTTGGATTGAAAAATGCAAGAGGGATTTCCTGTTTAGTTTTTGTTTCCCCAGGCTCATAAAATTATCAGTATAGCCAAGTTTGAAACAAATACCTCAGCCACTGAATAATAATAATGAACTTCTGACTGATTGTATGATGTTACATAACAACCTAATAATACCATTAATATTATTAATAGTATCAATAACCAAATATCTGCCTTGGAAAGGATCTGATATATGTATGTATGTGTGTGTGTATGTATACACACACACACACACACATACACCACTTCAGACAAATGGTTATCCAACATCTTTTTAAAAACTTTCAGTGTTGGCACATTCACAATTTCTGGTGGCAAGTTGTAGCACTGATTAATTGTTCTAACTGTCAGGAACTTTCTTCTTAGTTCTAAATTGCTTCTCTCCTTGATTAGTTTCCACCTGTTGCTTTTTGTCCTGCCTTCAGATGCTTTGGAGAATAGATTGACTGCTTCTTCTTTGTGGCAGCCCTTGAGATATTGGAACGCTGCTATCATGTCTCCCCTAGTTCTTCTTTTCATCAGACTAGACATACCCAGTTCCTGCAACCGTTTTTCATATGTTTTAGCCTCCAGCCTCCTAAATCCCCATATATACATGTACATACACACATACACACACATACACATATACATGTATATGTGTGTGTATGTGTGTATGTACATGTATATATACATACACACACACATACAGAAAAATCGTCCATGCTCATGTGCTACTTGTGCAAGAAATACATCAATAAATATTTATTAATCACCTACACAGTATTTTATATGAAGCTTAGTACTAATTGTTTTAAATTAGAAGAGCCGTGGTGACACAGTGATTAGAATGAAGTATTGCAGGCCAATTCTGCCAACTGTCAGCAGTTCGATCCTGACCTGCTCCAAGTTGACTCAGCCTTCCATCCTTCCATGGTAGGTAAAATGAGGACCCAGATTGTTCAGGGCAATATGCTGACTCTGTAAACTGCTTAGAGAGGGCTGTAAAGCACTATAAAGTGGTATATAAGTCTAATTGCTATTGCTATATAACAATGCCAGATACAACCTAAACATTTGGTTGACTGTGTGACTAATAATAATAATATTACAATAGTATTCAGGCCAAAATAAATGCTTAATTGTCACTCTTTAAATTTCTTGCTTATCTTTATTTTAGTGGAGGGGGAATGGTAGGCTGGCAAAACATGGTCCATGAAACAAATACCATATCTTATATACTTACAGGTGATACTATGATGTAATAAGAAAATGGATGGAATATGCCCAAAAAGAGGTGGATCGCATAAAGATGTAATTAATAAATTTGTCCTATTAATAATTAATAACATTTGTCCTATTGCATCACCATGGATGTAATTTTGACTTTTCTCTGACATTTTGATATTATTCTATTTAGGACTGAGTGCCCATATATGCAAGTTATCTGAAAGAATTTTTTTCTATACAAATTTTGCATATTTGTCTTTGAATTACACTTCTGCAGGCCAGTTTCTTACATTTGGAACTCTGCATGTTTTCTCCCTGTTGAATTCTGATTTGTTGAGAACATGAACATGAAAGTAGTTAATGTTGTGAGTAAAAGAAACATAGAGATTCATTGATGACTCACTATTGTTGTACTCAGTCAAAATATGAAATAATGAAAATAGTTTTTATTAATTATTTTATCTGGTATTTAAACAGCATCTTTTTTTAACTTTTCTTTTAAAAATGTAATAAACTATTGTTAATAAGTATATTAGTGATAACTAATGTGTGGTGTTTGTCTGAAATCCCATAAAATGACTTTTTGTTTTATTTTATTAAGCTGGCACAAATTAGTGATAGCATTCTTTCTATTCATTGGATTTATGATCAAAGTGGACAATGTACTAAACTGAGATGACACCTTAAAGTCAATTCAGCTTTAATGTCAAATCACTTTTTTTGCACTTTATTTTAATAATTTCCAAAAATGAAACTTTAGTACTGAAGCCAAATGGGAAGGACGTTTCTAGCAAAGTAGTGAAATATATTGAAGGTGATATTCTATCAGGCACTTGCTCTAATTCAAGAAGTCCTCAACTTATAACAGTTCACTTAGTTACAACGGCAATGAAAAAAAAGTGTTTTATGACAGTTTTTCACACTTACGACCATTGTAGCATCTCCAGGGACACAAGATCAAAATTCAGACACATGGCAACTGATTCATATTTATGATGGTTGCAGTGTCCTGGGGTCATGTCATTCCCTTTTGCAGATTCAATTAACAACTGTATTAGGAGCTAACATCTGCGGCAAAAAAGGCTGTAATATGGGGCAAAATTAATTGAACAGCTGACTCATTTAGCAACAGAAATATTGGGCTCAATTGTGGTTGCAAGTCTAGAACTACCTATAGAGAGAGTTGTGGTGCATGGAGACAACGAGTGGTAAGAAAGTGCTCAGCAGAGGTGGTATTCAGCAGGTTCTCACCAGATCTGGAGAAGCAGCAGTGGAAATTTTGAGTAGTGAGGAGATCCAGCAAATCCCACCTCTGACTGGCCCCACCCCCATCTATTCTAAGCCTCCTGAGTCCCAGCTGATTGGCTGGGTCTTCTTTTGTTGCCCTGAAAAGGAGAATGGAGCTGGAAAGCAGGTTAGTGGGCTGGGGAGGGAATGGGGATTTTGCAATAACCTTCCCTCAGGAGTGGGAAGGGAATGGGGATTTTACAGTATCCTTCCCCTGCCATGCCCTCCAAGCCACGCCCATCAAGCCATGCCACGCCCACCAAGCCACACCCACAGAACCAGTAGTAAAAAATTGAGAATCCCACCACTAGTGCTAAGTGCACTGCTCCCTGTTCATGGGGATCATGAATAAATAAATTTAAAAGAAAATTATGAAATAAACAAAACAACCTTTCCTCTAGTTTAGAGGAAGGAATTTGAGGAAGGTGCAATAGATAAGAATGAACTATAGGGCAATTAAGATAATCTATACATGAAAACAATAAAATGTAATTACTGCTAGTCCTTGATTTACAAACATTCATTTAGTGACCATTCAAAGTTACAGCAGCATTGAAAATAGTAACAGTTTTCACACTTATGACCATTGCAGCATTCCAATGGTCATGTGATCAAAATTAGGGTTTATTTATTTATTTGCAACTTGCCACATATTTGCACATGGTGACTTAAGGTGGTTTACAAGAATACAAAACCTCACATAAAAACAAACTAATAAAAGAGAGAGTAAATAAAATAATATAATAAAATAATCCCCTTACCCCGGTGACAACATATCACACTAGCCATCCAATGGGCTTCATCCCACTTTGCGTTTCCCAGGCCAGCTGGCAGAACCAAGTTGTCAGTGTCTTCCGGAAGAGTGCTAGAGTGTGGGCCATTCTAATTTCTGGAGGAATGATGTTCCAGAGACAGGGGCCACCATAGAGAAGGCCCTTCTTCTGGATCCCATCACATTTATCCCCGTAGGGGATGGGACCCGCAATACTCCTTGCCTTCCCGCTCTGGTAGGTTAAGTCGATGTGACTGGCAAGAGATGTTCCCTCAGATAAGCTGGTCCCAAGCCATGAAGGGTTTTAATGGTGACAACCAGCACCTTGAATTGCACCCAGAAGCAAATCGGCAACCAATGCAGTTTCTGCAGGAGAGGCATGATACATCTTCACACCGAAGTCTGTACAAAACCATGCGGACCGCTGCAAAGATGCTTGTCAATTGGCCTGTATTTATGACACATGTGCTATCCTGGGGTCATGTGATCATCATTTGTAGCCTTTCCATCTGGCTTCTGACAAGCTAAGTCAATAAAAGCCAGATTTGCTTAAGGATCACATGGTTCCCTTAACAACTAGAATCAGTCACTTCACAACTATGACAAAAAGTTTTAGTTTAACTTTAGTTTATTGTCATTGCACCTTGTACAAAGAAATGAAATACCATCCTCAGTGTACATTATGACTATGAAAATAAACACAAACACACCTCCTTCACATTCTCTGCACTGAATTGAAAACTCCTGATATTGCATTAATATTGCACTATATAGTAGAATTCAATAGAGTTCCTGTCTTGGGATAGTTGCAATCTGAAGCCAGACTTACTTGATAACTGCTTTGCTAAGCCACATAAATTTTTGGCTCAATTGTTGTGAGGTGGTCTCTTGGTGCTCTCTGAGCTTGCTTGTTTTCCTATAGACATTTCGTTACCGTAACTAGGCAACATCACCAGTGCTAGTGTTATCTAGTTAGGGTAATGAAACATCTTCAAGAAAAGAAGCAAGCTCAGAGAGCCCTAAGGATGTCTCATTTCAACCCTGAGCTACAAATATTCTACTTTATGTATATCAATTGTTGTGAGTCAAGAACTTCCTCTGCATTCCAGGTTCCCTTGAACTCAACATATGCAGTTGATGACTGAATGGGTACATTACAATTCCAACCCAACCAGTTTCCCTTCTTGCTCTCCTGTAGGTGTGATTAATGATACAAGTATTTACACATTAACTTGGATTGTAGCAAGATGGAAAAACAAGCTGTGTTCTTCTATCTTGCAAAGAAGATTTCTTCATGCTTACAGACACAGAGTTTGGTATTTTTCATCTTTGAAACTGAAAAGGTACACCCTAGTTTTAAATTAGTGTCTAGAGGTCCTATTAATATTCTTTTACTCAGGCTAGCTATTTCATAGAATAATCACTCTAAATTGGCAGCACTTCCTCGCATGAGTACATTGCCTGCCAATCAAGAGAATGAAATGGGTTTCTTTGTTCTGAAGAGCTCTGTGCATAACTCAGAATATGATGAAACTTCTCTTATGCTGTAGTTTGAAAACAGACTGAAAATACAGTTGAGTGAACTATACATCTCAGTGGGTATGGTGATATAAAGCAGAGGAGGCCAGGGTACATTTAGTTCTGTGATTGGAATCATTACGATACTTAACGTTGCTAGTAAATTTTAAAAAAAATATTAGAAATGCAGCACAATTTGCACTTCCATGTACAATTAACAAGGGGTCTGCAAGTGAGATTAGGGAACACAATTATTAGCACTAAAACTGAAGGACATCAAGAATTAAATTTTCTCTTTAAATAGAAAAAAAAAAGAGACAGCATCCACATGAATGTTGAGATTAAAAAAAAAATTACTACTGGGTCTGTGGGCGTGACTTGGTGGGTGTGGTGTGGCTTGGTGCGCATGGCTTGGTGGGCCTGGCAGGGGAAATACTGTAAAATCCCTATTCCTTCCCCACTCTTGGGGGAAGGTTACTGCAAAATCTCCATTCCCACCCCACCCCACTAACCTGCTTTCCAGCTCTGTTCTCCTATGCAGGGCAACAAAAGAAAACCCAGCCAATCAGCTGGGACTTGGGAGGCAGAGAATAGATGGGGGTGGGGCCAGTCAGAGGTGGTATTTACCGGTTCTCTGAACTACTCAAAATTTCCTCTACTGGTTCTCCAGAACTGGTCAGAACCTACCGAATACCACCGCTGATCCACATGGTAATTCAGAAAACTGTCTGAATTATAGTTTGGACATTTACCACGAGGGAAAATCTCTCAAACAGCCCACATTTTTAACAGGGACAGCATGACTGCTTCCAAACCATTAATTGGCCAAATCCCAAATGCTGACATGTAATAAAATGAGCCAAAGTAAAATGTTGGCCCAGTATTTCATTTTCAGTTACTGACTAATTTATCTATGATTTATCTACTGTATGTCTGTTTCCACTTCACTTCATTGTGACACAGAAACCTTAACATCTGGGAAAGGGAGAAGTGATGATACTTTAGCCATTAAAGAATGCTTTAATTTTCTAAGTGCACAGATCATTGTTATATATAACAATAACTAAATTAGTTATGGTTAAAATAGGGCCTCTTCAATATTAGTGTTTTGTCAAATATCTTTTTCAGTCTAGCTTATCCATGTCTGGAAGGAGAATGACATTGATTGGTCCTCATATTCATCATAATTTATGCTCTTTCATTTTTTTTTTATTTGATCAATGGGAGTAAACTGAGAAATNGAATGACATTGATTGGTCCTCATATTCATCATAATTTATGCTCTTTCATTTTTTTTTTTATTTGATCAATGGGAGTAAACTGAGAAATTCCAAATAGAAGCAGCTTTTCTATCATATTTGAAAATGTTAGGAAATTAATTTAAATTAGGCTCTAAGAAATAGAAACGTTGCCTGTTTGTGATGAAATAACCTTCATTGTCACTAAAATTCCTCTCCTTAAGTATCAGTTTTAGCATAACCCCAATTCCTTATCTGTTCTATTCAGTGAGGCTTTCTTTGCAAACAAGCCAGAAGATGGAGCTGAAGAACCTAAATAGAAAACATTTGGCACAGAATAATAATTTAAAAAATCCTTGATCAGATGTTTCCTTGAACTTTTTATTTTGCAGTAACACAATGCCTTCAACAATTGATTTTATCTTATCTAGCCTATACCATGCCCATCTTAGGAGGAAAGTAAGATATAATGTGAATAAAGCCTGATTTCCTAAGTGGAAATTAGATGCTGTAACTAAATTATTGTACTCAATTCATTTTATTACAGAACTGCACAGTGTAACATACAGAATAAGTAAATTGGGGAAAATTATATATATATTATATATA
>BHFT01004947.1:0-12249 GCA_004320025.1 Laticauda laticaudata
GTTGCAAATGCCTGAACGATACATAGTTGCAATGATACACAGTTGCAAACATATGACTGATACATAGTTACTACACTGCATTAATGACTTTTACAATATTCAGCAGTCACATGAAAAAAGCCATTTTTATTTCCCATTTTTGGCAAAAACACCTCATAGAAAATAACGGATGCATTTAATGACTGGCATTTGCTTAATAACCATCACATTCGATATATGACTGCCATGTTTAGTGGCCTCCACAAAAGCTCATTGGTGAAAAGATAATATAAAAAAGAAAACACGTCATTATTATTGACCTTTTATCAATGTAAGTAAAAATAAAAGAAAAATCCATTGTCATAGAGCAGGGGTGTCAAACTCAATTTAATGGAGGACCGAATCTGGGTTGTGTTTGACCTTGGGGGGCATGGGGGGCATGGCCAGGGTAGGTATGGCCAGCTCAAAATTATTTGTGTCCGGTGTGCCTGTGGTGGCCCAAGCACTTTGCCAGCAAAAACAGGCTCCTGAGCTCAGTTTTCTGCTGCATTTTCTGCAAGCTCCATTTTCATAGGCAGAGGCACTACAGGCTGGTCCTTTGCTGTTTCCAGGGTGATCCTGCGAGCCAGATCTCAGAACCCCGTGGGCCAGATCCGGCCCCCGGGCCTTGAGTTTGACACCCCTGTCATAGAGCGAAAGATGACATTTCAGCCCCAAGACCTGATGGAATAATATGTTAATAGTACCAAGCACCTGGAGTAACGACCATCCAAATATAAAGGGGATACATTCTACTGGATCTTGTTGGACAGATAAATTGTTGGAAGCAGGAGGTCTCACAGATATTTGGATTCTGTGTTATGAATATATGCCAGTTTAATAGTTTACCATTTTAAAGAAAATATTTTGCTCTGGAAAAATAGTTTATAGCAAGTCAGTAAAGACATTTTTTTAAATAAGTAGCAATGTCCTAGGCATAGGGCCTTTTCTGCTGTAGCACCCACTTTATGGAACATCTCCGTCCCCCCAAAAGTGGGACTGGCTCAGTTTCTGGGAATCCCTCAAAAGCTGGTAGTGGCATTGGGCTTGGGGATTCCAGAAACTAAAAATAGTTGAGGTGAGATAATGGAGTGGGTCCATTTAACATTTGTTCTTTGTTAGCGCTCTATTTTTATAGTTTTAAGTTATATAATAACAACAATTGTATTTTAACTGATTTTAGTTTTGTTGTCTTCCACTCAGAGTCACTTGTTTGTGAAATGGATGTCCATATACATTTGGTAGATAATAGATGATAAATAGATGATGGTTATAATGATAAATAGACAGATAGACAAATGGATATTTCTTGTTCACGTTTGCCACTTAGTTAATGCAGAATTTATTAGGAAATAAATTAAGAGAGCATGCTTTCCTGATTACACTGCCACAGACTAATAGATTAATTATTTGTAGTACAAGAATTTGTAGACTGGAAATCAAACATCCAGAATTTTACATAGTTCATTAGTTCACTCTATACACAGGGACAATACATTAGTGGTTTAAATTATAAAGCCTGTAGTATCTTTGTAGTGGGGATTCAGATTCATTAAGAATGAATGTTTCATTTTTATTAAATAAAACTTATTCAGCTTTGATGCTTTCTTTCAACAGGTTACTATTAAAACAGGAAAACTTTATCATTGTTTCTCATAGCATTCAACTGAGGTAAATTTTGTTACCTCAGATCTTAAGATGAAATAAGATGATTGGCATTAAATTCCAATCTTTGTTTGAATGATGTAAGAAGAAACTGTTCAAAGATTGACAATACTAGTACAATTGTGTCATGACACAGGAACTTGCAGAAGCATCTTTAAATTATTAAACTGAAATATGATTGTTTGGATCATTATTTAAAGGCTGGTTCTTTTGGTTTAATTTTTTTTCTCCATAATAAAAGCACTGGATAACAAAATCTGATATTTCCTCTTCCAATCTGTTTCTGATCAAGAAATAAAAAATAGGAGGAATTTTGTGGTTTCTAGGATACTAACAGGGTTCAGAAGATTCTAACATTGGTATTTTTAAAAAATCTCCTGTTTCTAGAATAATTTTGGAGGTATTATTACAGTATATTTATCCTTCTTGTTATTCACCATCTGTATCTACAATTCACAATTTGAATAGTGGCTAATAAAATTGGAATGGATTTTCCTTTTGCTATAATAGTATAAAATTATATAATTGTGTTATGAAAAATGGTTCAAGGATCTAGATAGTTTTAGGTTACAGAAAAGATGTCTGTAGAGAGATATGATTGCAGTCTTAAAGATTGTCACACTGAGGATGGAAAAGATTTCTTTCTCTTTTGCCACAGAGAGAAATATCAGAACCAACAGGGTAAAGCTGTGAAGAAGCAGGTAAAGGTTTAGTATCAGGAGAAATTTCCTTACTGTACAGTGTAATAATTGCAGAGGATGATGGTAAAAAAATGTGTATGGCCACATCTTAACTATAGCTTAAGGTATAAGGTGTAAGGTAAACAATATAAGAGCCAGGCCAGTATGAGTCTGCTGATAGTAACACATGGGAAGCAATTGGAGGGCTATATAAAACAGAAATTCCAGAGAAAAGGGAGGATGGAACTATATATTTATTATTGTTTCTGCAGAAGAAATGCCAATAGATTCATGACACGTTAAATCATTAGAGTACTGTTAGGAATTGATAGTCATCTAATAGTTGGGTTGGAAATATATAAACCAGGATAGACATTTGATACTGTCTCTTTAAGGGAATGCTAAAATTGTAATTGGGTGTACTTTCTCAAATAGCCATAAGATGGAGCCAGAAACCTGGGTTGTTAGTTCTGTTCTTAAGGCCTGGTCCCGCTGCACTTACAGATGCAAAGAGGATGTAAAACGTTAAAAAAAGCTTACCATCCGTTGGAAAACGCTATGCATCTGTTGTGTACTCACTGCATACGTGTTTCATACGCTCTATCCATCGAGCATCCGTCCATTGCGAGTTTCATCCCCGCAAGAAGTTTTGAGCTGCACAAAACTTTGTGAACGGATGAACTTTCCGCCACGTACGTGTCTACTCCACAACATATACAGGCAACATCTTCTATGTCCGTTATCATCCAATTAAACGTCCGCTGCATCCATCTCTGACATCCTCTGGCAATCCCCTCACATCCGCTGCAAATGCTGAAACAGAAGAGGGAGAACAAAAGGTACATGGAACGTCTACACAGCGTTAGTAGCACAGAATAGAAAGAATGTAAGCATATGCATCTCGCATATAAAAGGATTAAAAACGGGAACAACACATCCCAGTTTGTATCTGGGATGTATCTCGTATATTTAGGATGTTGAGTATGTCTGAAGTATGTAGAAGGAACCTAGCAGACAACCAATATTTTCTATAAAAAGGGGGAGAGAAAATAATCTGTATTTCAGTTATGAGGTCCAGCAGCTGTGTGTACAGACCTCTTCCCCCTAATTGGTCTGCTTTCCAACATAATCAATTGTTCTCCACCTATGGATGAGGAAACAGTCCGTATGATTAGCCTGCACCATCATCACCAACCAAAACCTTTCAGACTGTTTCAAGTTTTATTACAGAAGAAGAAAGAGACATCCAAGAGCTGTTGTAGGGTCGAGGATGGATCGCGTAGATGAATGGAATTTGCATTGTCCATGACCAGTTGTATGTGGAGCTGAGGAATTAAGACCCTCGTGGCATTCATCACTTCACAGGGGATGCCACCAGCCATGTTTGACGAACTTATAAGCGTCTGAGATTCCAGGTTCACCAAGCCTAGCATTAATTTACCGCTCCCAACCTGGACCCTGGACTTGAAGGTGGCACTAAACTCTGTGGCACCTGGCCTCTGGAACCACATACAGAAACATGCAGTATGCGTGGAGGTGCTACACAACAGCAATCAGCAAGTGCGTCAGAGAACTGGTACAGGCCATCATTGAAGAATTACATTGGAGAGCTCCTCAAGTGGCCCCACCACTTGAAACCAAGCTGGAGAAAACTTGCGGAAAAGAGTGATATCAGAGCGTGGAACTTTCCCCACCACCGTTGGAAGCCATAGAGGAAGCACGGGCCATGCAAAGCTCCAGCAACTCAGGGTCCACTTATTACAACTACAAGGGCTTCTTCAGTATCATCCTCTTTGCCACTGTGATGCTGACTACAACTTCATGTACATTATGTTCAGCAATGGGTCAGCTTCAGATGGCCAGGTATACAACGCCAGTGACTCAAGATGGGCTTGGAAATGCAACTCATCATTGGGTTTTCCAGATCCAGACCCCCTACCCAATGATACACAAGGTGTGCCCTACTTCATCTTGGTGATGACGCGTCTCCCATCAGAACTACTCATGAAGCCATAGACTTCAAGATACCTCACCCGGGCAAGAGAGGATCTTCAACTATAGGCTGTCCATGGGCAGACGGGTAATGGAGAACGCTTTGGCATCCTGCGCCAACAGGTTGCCAGATACTTACTCACCACCATGAAGCATGACCCAGAGACTGTGAGGAGGCATCGTTGGAAGCTTGCTGGCATCCTGGCACAATTCTCATTGCGCACCCCACTACCAGTGTTGCAGAACAGAGCCTTGTGGACTGTCAAACAAGACGAATGGGACATGGAGCCGGTGAAATGGAGGAAAGGATGCAACCTGATTAGACACTGTGGATGTACAAGGTCCCAACACGAGCTTCCACGTCTGAAGGAGAAGCAGCGCAAACCTATTGAGACACTGGTGCCAACTCCCACTGGAGCAGTGGAGTGGCAGACAGGATGAAGATGATTAATGGATGCTTCCTTGAAGTGTCAACATAACACTTGGATGAGATTTGCCATGTATGTTGAGTGGTCCTACAATGAATTAAGGCATTATAAAGAGCATTTTTATTTTAAAATGGTGTGATCAATGAATACTAATTTAATGATAATAAAGGTCCTTATGTGTGGCAGCTGGCGAGGGTTGGACCATACAGCCTCCAATAGGCTTGCACTGGAGGTTTATCTATCCCACAAAACTATCCTTATCTATCCCACAAGCATGCAAAGGCTTAACTAGTTTTTTTAAAGTTTTCACCAACACTTTATTAAGTAAAAAAAAAGTGAACCCAAGTGTTTAAGCAAAGATAACTTTATTAACTTTCTTAGGTAAACTTATGACTTTATAATAAGCAAAAGACCAAGTAAGTGTCTTAAGCAAGATAAAATATAAACAAGTAAACAACTCAGTCTCTGACACTTTTCTCATCACTCTGAGTCATTGTCCATGTCTTCAGCTGTTAAGCGGGCAGGGACTTGGAGGTGGCTTTGGCTTAGAGTGTGTCTGAGCACCAAATGGGTTGCCCTGGCCCACAGAGACAACAGGGGATGGTGTGTTCAGGAAGCTATCCGAGAGCTCACTGAGTTCCCGTGAGGTTGAGGCCCCTTCATCAAGACTTGAGAATGTCAGGCCCAAACAATGATGACAGATTGTCGCGTTGACCGGCTTGCGTGTGCGGGTGGAGGAAGGAGAATGTAGTGGGGCTTCTGGTTCTGCAGCTGGTGAGGAGTGGCATTCTGTTCGCGCTTCCGATGAACCTGGGGCCTAGGCTTGGAAGGTCGGTTTTTCGCGTTGGAAGTCCTGGTAGTCGTAGCCTTGGTAGGAGCAGCTTTCAGCTGGGCTTGAGGGTTGTTGCAGAAGTGCTGTGATCTTCTGCTTCATCACCTGGTACTGGGCCTTAGGCAGTCCCTCAGGGTCTGGGTCACGTAGGTGCATGAAGAGCTTCAGTCCGAGGATGGCTATGTCACTCTGGTACCAGCTGAGAGAAGTTCTGTGGCTTGGTCTTCATTGTGTCCCTGGTCTCCAACAGCACACTGTGGTCCTGGCCTCCAGTTTGCCTCTCTGCCTGCATCCTCTGGGGGCTGGTGGATTGGCCTTTGGGGCTGCTGCTTCTTCCTCTATTTGTGACAGCAGGGCGTCATCCTCCACGGGATCTTCCAAGTGTGCCGGCGATTGGGGAGTGCAGCTGTCGGGGTTCTCTGCCGTGGGGCCCTCTGAAGACAACCTGCCCTCGGACAGGTAGCGTGGCCTCCTGGGCTGGAAGAGGACTGGCTGTCTCGTGGGGCTGTCTCACGGAGAGGGTCTTCAGGGGGTGTCTCGTGGCGGATCTCACCCTCCAGGAAAACTGCACTTGGCCATGACATACTTCTCTTGGTCAGTGAGTTGACATCGGCCTGCCAGATTCTTGAGCGTGTAGCTTGCCATACCAGGTGTGTATGTGCTTCCCAACCATCCAAGGGACTTACTTCTGCATGTATCCCAGGCTCTCTGCCTTGTCTCTCCAAGCTGCTGCTTCTTCTTGGTGTCCCGGGATACATGTCTGTGGCCGTGTCTCCAGAGGTACTCGTTCTTCCTCAGCCATTCCAGGCACCTCTTCCTCATTATCCTCGGAAACGTTGTACTGTTCCTCTCTCCCTTCTGCTTCCCTTGCTTCTTCCCCCTCTGCAGGCTTCAGCAGGGGCCTTCAGGGGCTTGAGCAGCGGAAACCTTCCGGCAGCAGGGTTTGAGGGCCTTGGTGCTGGCACCATAGTAGCAGCAGCAGAAGCAGGCTTCAGAGTCAAATGCCAGGGAGTCGGGATGCTGTGTTCTGGCCTTCTTGCCAGGGCTTGAACGAGTAGACAGGCTTCCTTCTTCTTGCCTGGACTTGATAACCATGTGGTTCCTGCTGGATTATCTGCTTCCCCTGTATGCTTGGACTGCGTGCGTGCTGCCATCTTTATATCTGCGGATGGTTGATGCAATTCATACTCCCCACATGCGCAGTGAATGCTTTGCATCCGATATACATCCACGCAGCATCCCCTTTGTTTCTTATAGGCGTCTGTGATGCATCCGCTTCATCCACTATCCATCCACCCCTTCCGCTATGCGTTCACTTTGAAATTCTCCCACAGAACCCCTTCGGGGGTTCATCCACTTCCATCCGCTTTCATCCACTAGGCTTCCCATGAACATCCGTTTAACATCCCCGCGACATACTACCCACGTCCATTCTTTTCTGTTCTTTTCTGTTCTGTTTATGCAAATTTTCGCCACTTTTTGGAGCGGATTACAATGGATGGAGCCTCCCCCAAAATTTTGTTCATCCGCTGTGTCCTTTATGCATACGTTTTGTGTCCGTCGGCCAGTGGGACCGGGCCTTTTGTTGCTAGTTGCTAGATGTTCTGATATTCTGATGTTCGATGTTCTTGGTTCCTGGATATTTCCCTATTGACTGTTGCTGATCATTGTTCTTCTTGGATTGCTGTAAGTCTGTTTACAGCACTGTGTATGATACTGGACTTCGTTATTTGGATTATCCCTGGACTGAAAACTGATTGCTTTAACCGTATATGACTTGGACTGCTTGTTGGACTTTGCTTAACCATTTACTGGAAGTTAAATCTACATTTTACTATTCAGTGTATCTGTGTGCTGGTCGTGTGTTATTCAACATCACTCTTACTATGTCTCCCTATGTGCACTCATTCTCCTAATGGGGAATTACCTCGACAAGTACTTGTTATCTTCCTTTGTAGCTGGTCATCTAGCATAGACATCAATCCAGGAAGAATGTATTTTCTTTATTTTAGTGCTTCTAGAGCAGGGCTGTCAAACTGCCAGCCCCACAGGCTGGATGTTTCATGTTCTGGCCACACCCCCATCTGGTTTAGCAAAGGGAGAAAAAGAAGTCCCAAAGTATCACATTACATTACCGTAACAATTTGAGTTTGACACTTCTGTTCTAGACCAAATAGCCAAGTGGGGGAAAAATCAGAATTGTTTAAAGAAATGGGCAGAAAGGCAGTTGTAAGTTGAATTGTATTCATTGGCATTTGTACAATTTTCCAGATCTTATTGACCCCCACTTTCTATTACCCTTGGCTCTGCTATGCAGAGAATGATGGCATTTGGCATTCAATAACTTCTGGAAATCCACACATCATTTCTATCCACTTTAAGGCAACAGAAAGTATTCATTGTATGGACACCGTTCTGGTATTCCGGGTGATGGATGCTGAGCGTTATCTAATAAAAACATGTTCTGATAGTCTGGGTGCCCAGTAAGGGAGATTTTATTTAACTTTTGACAAATAAAACACTCAGACCAACAAACAAACAATCCACAAACAATCAGACCAACTTTTATGAATCCATGCACAATAATCACAAAGCTATATATCATCTGAGAACCCACACTACTGATTTTGCTATGCCTGCCCACACAAATAAAATAATTTTAGAAACTGAAAGGCAAATTATGACTCATAAAACTCCACACAGTATACAGAAATTTCAGCCCTCATAAATTATGGTTTTAGTATTGATGAAGGAAACAAATTGCAATAATGATTATTCAGATGAAGGACATTCTAATTAGTTCTTACTGCTCAACTAATACATAATGGCAACAGTCCCTTGGTACCCTTTTATTTACTAAATGTGACCCACTGTGAATAACTCTAAGAATAAGTATTATTTAAAAATTTGGAATCAATTCTAGCATTCAACTGCATTAAATAAAATGGTACTATTTAGTAGACACATATTCTTTAAACTTTTAAGTACTGTACAGCTACTACAAATAATACAGCATAATATTGAGCTTTCAATTTTATTGTCAAAAGAATGAACACAAAGAGAATAAATTTTACTAGCTTTAATAAAAATGTAACAAAATGCTTTTATATAATTTGTGGTCACTTAAGTGAATTTTATTAAATCAACCTCTCAGCTGTTCTTCTTTTCATTAAACTATACATATCTGTAGCTGTGTTCCAATATCTAAGGGACTGCCAGAAAGAAGAGGGGTTCAACCTATTTTCCAAAGCATCAGAAAAACAAGAAACAATGGATGGAAACGAGTCAAGGAGAAAAGCAGCTTAGAACTGAGGAAAAAATTCCTTATAGAGCAATTACAGTAATCAGTGGAATGACTTGCCTCCAAAAGTTATGGGTGCTCCAACACTGGAGATTTTTAAGAAGAGATTGCACAATTATTTGTCTGAAATAGTATAGGATTTCCTGCCTCCTGAGCAGGGGATTGGACTAGAAGACCTCCAAGGTCCCTTCCAACTCTTTTATTCTGTTATTCTGTTAGAGTTTGTGGAAGCCTGGTTTAAGCAGTCTGCAGAGAGATTCAGAATGTGAATACAGAAAAAGGAAAAATAAAGTGTAAGAAGAAATATTTTTTTCTGGGAATACAGAAATAAAAAGTATGGCCTCTGCAAATGTGCAATTAGATCAACATTGTTAGCCCTTCAGGCATGTCTGCTCCTGGCCACTTTATGGGTTAGCGCTCTCCAAATTCTCCTGTTTTGCCCCATCTTCATATCCACCGTAATCATCCCAGTTTCATCCTTTATAGGATCCAGCCAGTAAGGCAGCCCCTTCTTTTTCCACTGGTGATTCCCTACATGATTCATTTTTCAAGTCAACTCACCTGACATGGCCAAACTGTGATAACTTTTGTTTGGGGACCTTGGCTTCAAGTGATATTTTTGGTGAGGTTTGTCTAGGACTGCTTTGTTCATTATTTTGCAGTCCATAATAATTGTCTCCAGCTGCATTGTTTGAAGGCTTCCTTCTTCTAGCTAACTTTTTCAGAGTCCATGTTTCACAGCTATAAGTAGCCACTGGAAAAATTATTGTATTGATTAATTTGTATTTGGTTGGGAGTCTGACATCTTTACTCTTCCAGATATTATTCATGCAGATATTACATTTCTTCCAAGTGCTTCTGATCTCAGATCTGTAATCACCACATTGGTCAATTTTAGAGGCTAGGAAGATGACTTCCTTTACTGTTTTGATGATCTCATTGAAATTAGATCATTTATCGAAAACTATCAAATCTTTGATGAACTCCTTGCTTTTCTCTGAACTCTCCCCCGCTTTCTTTCCAGTAAAATGTGTAGTTTTGGTAAAAGCCTAGATACCTTCCTACTGATAATTTAAAGAACTTTCATTGAACTATATGCGTGCCTGTGGTTTTTTATGATTTAATCCATTGGCAGAACAATTATGATAATGTTGTAAGTAGGCATGACTCTCTCCTTGGTTTTGGTTTTGCGAAACTTAAATTTTAATAAACCTTAAAACAAACAAATAGTAGGTGAAGAGAAGGTGAGCAAAGTGGCACGTGACTATGTGGTGTAATTTTTATCAGGTCAGGATCAGATTTCAGAAGTTCCTTTAAGTAAAAGTTTTCCTTGTTAAGTAGGAGCAACACATTTATTAGGATGTATCCTTTCTCTGAGATTTTCTATACCGTATGACTTTCTTATACTCTAAGTCTGTTTATAACATGGTCTACTTTGCAGAAGACTGAAATCCGTATGTATATGCATGCTAAAACATATTCTTCAATTTCATAGTTTTATTCTCTTGCAAAAAAAGAATTATTTCTCAATGTCTTTCTTGCTCATACAGCGATTATCTAGGGTGGAAGAGTAATCATAATTATTGCCAATACAGAAATGCATTTTAACACAGCCCATGCATGTGCATCTTCTAGTTTAATTTAATGACTGCTCCAGTAGTGGGATTCAATTTTTTTTTACTACTGGTTCTGTGGCGTGGCTTGGTGGGTGTGGCAGGGGAAGGATATTGTAAAATCTCCAGTCAGATGTGGTATTTGCCATTCTCTGAACTACTCAAAATTTTGGCTACCAGTTCTTCAGAACTGATCAGAACTTGCTGAATACTACCTCTGGACTGCTCGTTTGATGACTGCATAATCAACGTAGTTATCCCAAATGAACCTATGCTTCTTTGCCATGTCCAAGTAAGAGTGAATTATTAACCTGGTTGCATTCAGGTTGCAGAATATATTGGGTTAGCTCCAAAGGAATTGCAGTATTTTAGGTTTGGTTACTTCTGAATTAGAAGAAATTGAGAGTAAAGCCATGGCAGAAAGTCAATACTATAATTCTGTTTTAAGTACTGCCACTACCTTTCAGAAAACAAATTATGCAAACCTGCATGGTTGATTTTTGAGGCTTCCTTGTAGTTCACTGAAATATGGTTGAAAGTAGCTTTTCATTTTCATACTGGCTTAAAATTTTCTTAGTGTAATGGTGGCAATGAATTGTTAATGTTACCTAATATTTGCAAAAATATAGTTCTGTGGCTCCTGTTGACATTCTTCATGTAAATTCTCTCCAGTAATAGAAAGAGCAATTAGTAGACAGAACTTTTTTTCTGCTATGCCACCACACTTATTTTTATAATGAAAACCATCTAACTAAAATTTAAATAAAATTTAAATAAGATGTGTGCGTGGGAATGCTTGGTTAACAGCAGCACTTTGTTATATAACTCCATTAAAAATATTAGTCCAGTAATATTCATCTCAAAGAGCACAGAAAGTAGAGATAGCATTTTCCACTTACTGTATGTAATTTTTGTTAAATAATCTGCATTCTATTGTTCTGAATCAAGAGTTTTAAAAAATTACTTGTCGACAAAAGGAATGTTACTGCCGGTAGATATTTGTCTTTCCACACTGAGAAAATAAGATATTCTGCTAGCCAAGTTGAAAGAGAGATATTTGTATTAACTTAATTAAAACAAAAAAGTGAAAATAAAGCATGATTTCTGATTAAGCCCTAGAGTAAAACTGAAAAATATCTATTTATCCATACAAAAATGCAATCTAACATGCAATATTATTTTTCTCTCAACTCTGCACTAAAACTCAACTCACCATCTTCATTTTCCATAATGAGCTGTACAAATACAAAGGGCAATGGAAAAAGAAACATGTATGTGATGCTTTGTAGTGCCACAGAAATGTGCCAGAAGAAGGTAATCTCTTCAGATTGTCATATTCTGCAGCCTCATGCTTTCTTCACCCATTGCCCTCCATCATCTCTCTGAAGCGCTGCTTATAATCATCAAGCTCTTCTTGTCTGCATGTCACAAAGCACTTTAGTGTGAATATTATGAGGCACTGCCAAGGACTTGCCATGTTGCTTTTGCTTTGCCTTCCAGACCTATTGTCCCATTCTGTAATAATTGCTGACAGGTTACACTGCCCTTGTCGACTCCACATAGCATTTATCAGCTTCTGTGTGGGAATGCTGCCTGAGATACATTAATATTTATTTCATGGCATAAGCAGTATTTCATATCCACATTTTATAGTATATTGGCTTTTCTTTGCTTTTCCATAAACCTGTAGTTTTTTTTTTTTCAGTATGTTAACTTCCAT
>BHFT01004949.1:0-89308 GCA_004320025.1 Laticauda laticaudata
CAGTGAGTACAGAACAGAAGCATCGCGTTAACCAATGGATGGCAAGTGTTTTTCTCCATTTTACATCCTCTTTCCAGTGTGACAGGGGCTTTACTCTTTATCCAGACACTGAGGGCACAAGGTAGAGCCTTTGGGTGGTTTTTGGAGCACTTTGATAAATTGATCAAGCACCAGATTTCAGTTTTCTATATGTTTTAAAGATTAATTGTTGTAAGCTGCCCAGAGTTCTTTTTAGATGGGTGACCATATAAATCTTTTAAATAATAATAATATAAAGGAAAGCTCAAAAAGGAAAAGTCTGTATAGAAACAGCAAGGGTGAAATCTGAATCTATAGGAATAAAAACAATTAAAAATTTATTTGTTAATTGGAAGATCAAGCGAATGTATGGTCAATACTTGAATGAAGTAGAAGGAAAAGCTGACAAAAAAGCCACCTGGATCAGGTGTGTTAAAAAAAAGAAATGGGAGGTTTTGTTCAAATGGCTCAAGAACAAGCTTTGCCAATTAACTGCATGAAGGAAAATATTCAACATGTAATATACAGCAAATATCACCTTTGTAGAAAAAGAATGAAACAATTGACCATTTGATCAATGGCTGCAGCAAAATTACACAAACTGACTATAAGAAGCATCATGAGCTGCCAGATTTATTCATTGGAAACTTTACCAGAAGTTTGGATTTGAACGTAGTAAAACTATTGAGATCATCAAGTTGAGAAGGTTTTATAAATGAGCAAAATAAGATCCTATGGGACTTTAAGATCCAAACAGACAGGCATTTTATTCATAACATGCCTGATACAACAATTATTGAAAAGAAGAAAATCTGGTTCATTAATGTTGCTGTTCCAGTGATGCTAGGATTGAGGAAAAACACTTGGAAAAAATAGTGGAATACATGGACTTGCAGATCAAAATTGAATGCTTATATGGAAAAAGAGTCATTGTTATATCAATTATTAGAATCCTCAAAGCAATACCAAAAGGACTTATTTGATAGCTGCTCAATAGTGTCTGGATATATAGCCAAAATATTGTAATGGAGTTAACTAAAGCCCCGGTCCCACCTCACGGATGCAAAGAGGATGTAAAACTTTAAAAAAAGCTTGCCATCCATTGGAAAACGCTATGCATCTGTTGTGTATTCACTGCATACGTGTTTCATACACCCCTCGGCATCCGTCCACTGAGATTTCATCCGCCGCAAAGAAGCTTTGAGCTGCCACAACAACTTTTGTGAACGATGAAAATCTTTCCAGCGCGCACGATGTACATCCTTATGCACCAATATACGGCGCAACTAAACGTCTTTGTTCCCCAGTTATCATCCAATTAAATGTGCAATGTATCCTCTCATGCCACTCACTCTGGCCGAATTCCCCTCAAGCTCACATCGCTGCAGCTGAAAAACGGACTAAGAGGGAGAAACAAAGCTACACCAGAACGTCTACACAGCGTTAGGAGACCACAGAAATAGGAAAAGATGCTAAGCACATGCCATCTCCGTATATAAAGATTAAAACGGGCAAAATGTTGTGTATCTTGGGATGCTATCTTCGTATACTTAGGATGCTCTGCAGTACGTCCATAGTATGTAGCGAAGGCCCCATAGTGCGACAAAATATATTTTCTATTTAAAAAGGGGGAAAAATCATGTTCTGATCGATCGCCATCGGGTATGGCTGGACCATCGCCACTATGTTGCCAGCTGGAGGTTTATCTAGTCCCACAACTTTATCCTTTTATCTATCCCAAACAAGCATGCAAACGCTTAACCATTTTTTAAAAAATTTTCACCAACCATGTTATTAGGTAAAAAAATGAACCAATGACTTAAGCAAAGGAGTAACCTTTATATTTAACTTTCTTAGGTAAACGTGCTATTGACTTTATTAAAAAAGCAAATGAACAAGTAAAGTGCTCCTTAAGCAAAGATGTAACTTTAACAAGCTAGAACAACTCAGTCTCTAAACACTATTCTCAGTCACTCTGATCATGTCCAATCGGTCGCAGCTCGTAAGCGGGTGCAGGGACTGTGGAGGTAGCTGTGGCTGAGTGCTGTCTCGGAGCACCATTGGGGTGCTTGGCCCCGAGGGTACAACAGGATGGCGACTGACTGTGCTTCAGGAAGCTGTCCGAGAAGCTGATTCAGTCCCGTTTGAGGTGTGAGACGCCCTTCACAAGATATGAGATGTTAGCCCAATACTGGAGGACAAGATTGTCTTTTGACGGGCTTTGCATGTGGTTGGATTGAAGGAGGCGAGTGTAAGTGGGGCCGTCTGGTCTGCCAGTGGGTAAGTAAGTGCGTTGTGCGCTGTGCGATGTAAACCTGGCTGACTGGGACAGTCTGTTTTTACTGTTGGGATAGTCCTGGTAGTCGTAGCACTTGGTAGGTTGTGAGGGGCTGTTGAAAGCGTTGTGGAAGGGCTTCTGACATCACCTGCGGTTGCGAGGGAAGACCTGGACTGGGCTTAGGAGCAGCTTTCAGCTAGGCCTTGAGGGCTTATGCAGATAGTGCTGTCGATGTCTGTCTGCTTCAGTCACCTCGGAAAGCCGGACGGGCTCAGGCAGGATCCCTCAGGGTCCTGTATGTGAGGAGATGATTGAAAGTTTCCTGGCCCGGAGGGGATATGCTGGTCCCAGTGTGACCAGCTGAGAAATGCCAGACAAAAGTTTGTCGCTAGGTCTTCATTATGTTCCCTGATCTCCACACAGTCACACTGTGGTTCTGGCCCTCCAGTCTGCCCTCTTCTGCCAAATAGCATCCTCGTCTGGAGCTCATTGGCGGTGCCGGGTGGAGGTAGGGTGAGTGGGAGGGCGGTTGGCCTCTGTGTGTGGCTGTACTGCTTCCTTCCTCCCACCATTTTGTGTGACAGCAAGTGTGGGTCGGTCATCCTTCTCTACAAGATCCTCAAGTCTGCTGGCATGTCGGAGTGCGCAGCTTCGGAGGGGCGGGGTTCTCTTCCGTGGGGCCCTCTGAAGACACTCACTTGCCACATGGCACAGGGTAAGCTGGCTCCTGCGCTGGAAGAAGGACTCGTGGCTGTCTGTGGCTGTCTGAGGGAGAGGGGTGTCAGAGGGGCTCTCCTAAAACGTGGTGGATCTCACCCTCCAGGAAACTGTGCACGTGGGCCACTGTGACGTACATCTTGCAAGCTGCGTTCAGTGAGCTTGACAGGCCGGCTGCCTGGATGTCTTGAGGTGTAGTTTCCATACCCAGATGAATGGTCAGTGCGCTTGCTTCCATCGAATCCCACAGGTGGAGTACTTCATGCAGTGTACCCCAGGCTCATACTGCCTTCTCTCCAAGCTACCTGCTTTTCTTGGTGTCCCGATATACAGTCTGTGCCCTTCTCCAGAGCCGTACTCGTTCTCCCTCAACCCATTTCCAGCACCTCATCCTCATGAGCTCCTCAGGATAAACGGTCTCATTGTTAGGAATGCACTGTTTCTTCTCTCCCTGCTGCTTCCCTTGCCTCTTCCTCCTCTCTGGCAGCTGGCTCAGCAGGGACCTCTCAGGGGCTTGTCACCAGCAGGGCCTTCAGCAGCAGTGCTTTGAGGGCCTTGCGGGCTGGTCCACCACAGCAGCCAGCAGCAGCCAGCAGGTTCAGAGTCAGTGCCAGGGGCGTGGGACTGGTTCTGCTCCATTTCTTGTCCAAGAGGCTGGAATGAGTTAGGTACCGGCTTCCTCTTATTGCCTTTGCTGACTGATGAACCAATGGTCTTTCAAATGTAATGTGGCAGCACGTCTTTCCCCGTGTATGCTGATCTGCTGCATGCTGCATCCCTTTTATATTCCGCGAGTGCAGCTGATGTATTCCATACTCCCCGCTCTATTAGACACCAAGTGAATGCCTTATTGCATTGAAGTGCATACAGGAAGAAGCTGAACGGCATCCCCTTTGCTTTACCTATAGCAGTCAGATGCATCCGCTTTCATCCGCTATGCATCCCCCCTTCTGCTATCGTCCGCCTCTGAAATTTTCCCCTTGAGAACCGCCTTGCGGAAGGTGGCATCCACTTCCCATCCGCCCTGTTCATCTGCCAGGCTTCCTATGAAACATCTGTTTAACATCCCCGCCCCTACATTAACTACCACGTGCTGTGTTACTTTTTCCCCGTTCTGCAAGATATTACGCACTTCATGCCAAATTTGCACCACTTTTTGGACAGCCGATGACAACGGATGGAGTCCCACGTCGCGCTGAAATTCTTGCTCGTCCCACTGTGTGTACCCTTATCCCATACATTTTGCATGCTGTCGGTCCTAGTGGACCTAGGCTCGTGATAAAAATATTTCCAACTTTATATCATCAAGAAGGGAATAATAATGTGTGTGACCGGACTTCCCTGACTCTCGGGTATGCAGGGCTTCGACACAGCTAGAGCAGGAAATCCGGTGATCTGCGCTGCGTGTGTTGTGCGTGCCGGCATGCTATGTCCGGAGCGCCCCGCAGCGCCAGCTGGCTTCAGGCTAAGGCCACCCATAGAGGTCCAGCTGAAGACAGGGGAGACTCCCATTTTTCAGGGTCAAGGAAATCTGCATTCTTTCCATCCCCAGCTGGCTAAACGTCCCTTTCCGCCGAAAGGCCCACCGTGTGTGTGTAGAGCAGGTGTCAGAAATGTCCGCCCTCAAAGAAGCCCCTCATCTCGCCGTGAATATAAGAATGTGCCAGTGAGGAGAAAGTGCTGAAGTGAAAGTTTTGCCTGACCGGCCGAGACATACAACAACTATATAAGTCAGTGTCCTGGCAACTCAAATTTTTAAAAAAAGTGGATACACATCGACGCAGAAAAAGATTCAGAAGCCAGCGAATGAAAGCTGAAAAGAAAAAAAAATTTTTTTCACTCTCCTTACATTGACAGCGAACAGAGATGAATAGAAATCAGAAAAATCTGCTTTGGCATCAACAGTGTTTAACCTGAAATATTCTGTGTGAATGTCAAGGGATAATAAAGATTTCTGAATATTAAAAGGAAAGGGAAGGAATTTTTTGCTGTAAGTGGGAAGGAAGAGGAAGAGAATAAGAACAAGATTTGGAAGCAGCGATAGCCCCGGGCCCATGGAATCTAAAGTTAAATTTTAAACAGGACTTCTAAAAGATTACATTTTTTAACTGCCGAACTTTGTAACTACAATACTAACCCCAGGAAGAGTAAAGCTAAAAAAAGGAAGAAGGTGTCAAAGAAACAGCTTGTGTGCCATTTGGGATTTGCGTTTGCTGACTTTGGACTTTTGAACCTAATATTTGGTAGATTTAAAAACACTTGGGTGATTGTTTTTAAAAGGGGTAAAAAAAAAACTCGACAATAAGCGCATAACTTGTAGATGAACTTGAATTATCGAAATTATAACAACTTTAAAGAAATGCAGGTAACAAGAGGAAGCTCTCTTTGGTTCCGAGTTTTTCATACTTTCGAAAATGCCGATCTTCTGACCTTGGAGAAATTACAGAAAGACTTACGCAACAAGAAATTCTCGACAACGAGGAAGCCATGTTCTTTCTTAAACTCATATGAACCAAGTAACCTTCCGACATCTAGGGAAGAATAAAATAGGCGAAAGACGATATGTAATATTTCGAACGACCTTAAAAAATAACAACCAAAAAAGGGAAAAATAAGTGCTGCATAAAGTCGGATATCTAATGTAGGAGAAATGCAAAAGAATAAAGGTGAATACAGAAGAAAGGGAAATGCAAGTGGAGAGACAAGGGATGAAGAAGCAGCACGAGACAAGACAGCAGAAGAGGAGGTGAGTAGGGGGAAGAGAAGCCTACAAGGGGTGGAAGCCAAGAGGTAAAGAAACAGGACTTATTTAGAGATTAGAAGCCGGTAAAAAATTTAATTTGAAAAAAGTGATTCTGCCCCAAAGGGCACGATATATGATTGTACTGTTATATTGTTATTTAGAAATAATGTTAGAAAATTGGAACAACCGAGATTATGATTTAGTGAAACATTTGTTGAATAAATTAAATGGAATGAATTAAATGAGAATTATTTGGGAGAAAGAATGAGACATTTTAAGTGACATAATGTTTTAAAATGCAAGTGTGAAGTGAGGGGGAAGTAATTACTTGAAAGTTTAAAAGCCGTCCATAAGAAGCATTATATCTACTGAAAGTATGGTGTTAAATGCTTTAAGAATTTAAAATGATTTTAACTATTAATGATAGAACTGAATTCGGTATATACTTGATTATTGTTTTAATATATAGTATATATTAATATTGGCATATTCTTCTTTTCCTTTTCTTTTTCTTTTTAACAATTGTAGTCGTGTAGGCTTTATAGGTACTATGCAGGGAATTTCTGAATGGAAATTAGTTTCCTATTATTATAAGTCTGTCATAATTTTAGGGGAAAGATTATGAAGGACGTCATACTCCAATCCCCAGTAGCCCCACCGTAGGAATGTTTGATTAATGAGAAAGATAAAGTGTCTGGATTCTAGGACAAGACAAGAAATTTAAATATAACTGTCTGATTTGAGATGAAACCAAAAATTAAATTACAGAAAGTTAAAAGAGCGGTAGAAGCCTATATAGAAATATGCTATTGAATGGGCTAATAAGATATTACGAACAATCTTGCGCGTATATAAATAAATGCAGGCAGAATTTGACATAACCCACAATGCTTGCCGTGTACTCATCTACAGAGTAGAGGACTGCTAACCGCGTACCCGGGATCAGGCTGCTTTCAGAAAAGAGGTTTTATGTTTTCATGTTCTGTGTTGTGTTTGTTTATGTTTGTTTCCAAAAATCAAAAAAAAATTCTTTAAAAAAATAGAGGAAAATAATAGAAACTGAAGGAATAAAAATGTCTTATGGAAATGTTATGAGGAGTCTGGATGGAGTTGGGCATCTTTCAAGCTGACATCAGATACACTGAAGTCAAAAAGAAGATTAAAAGAACATCATAAGAATGAAGAAGATCTTAAAGTCCAAATTCAATGGAGGAAATACTAACACAGCAATTAACATCTGGGCAATTCCAGTCACTAGATACACAGCTGGAATAGTGGACTGAACTAAAAGCCCTGGGTAGGAAAAGCAAAAAAATAATGTTAATGGATCATGTCCTTCATCCACACAGTTATGTTGACAGACCCTAGTTACCAAGAAAATGGGTAGGCATGGAATGTTGCAATGTACCAGATACCCGAAGAAGAAAAAAAGGGGAATAGAAAGACTAGGTGAAGGACAGTGGCAATGTGCTGTCATGCTCATACTATGAAGGCCCACTGAGTACTGAAAAGATCAAACTGGCCTATAAAATCAAATAAAAATAGAAAAGAGGCATGACAAAGCAAAATATTACATGGCCAAGCAAAATATTACATGGCCAGCACTTAACAAATCTAGGAAGCAAAGCACATAGCAAGACCTGGCAATCACTGAGAGCAGGAAAGTTAAAGAAAGAGAGAGGGGGGAGGGCTAATTCTGGATGCAGAAGACCAAACCTTAGAAACAAATGCATGCAAAGTAGAATTGAGAAGACAGTAACAGAAAACAAGTGCCGCATCTGTAAAGAAGCTGAAGAAACTATGGACTACCTACAGGGGTGGGATCCACCGGTGTAACTACCGGTTTGATGATTTTACATTTTGCAATGGAGTTAACTAAATGTGTCCACCTCATCATCAATAAGGGAAAATAATGGAAAGTGAAACTTCAGCTTTGTAACGGAGATGAGCACACCACCCTAGAGCCAAAAAATGACTAGCACATATGTGCAAGGGAAACTTTACCTTTACCTTAATGACACTTCTATGCAAGTGTCTCTTACGCTGAAAAATGGAGGAGCACTATGTCTGTCAATCAACCTCAGAAATAACACCCCAGTTTCAGAAAGAACAAATAGGATCTAAATAATTAAGCAGTTCTTTATGGTGACTTTCTCCACTTAAATATGTCTCCGTGGCCTGCCAGCTACCTGTGATACATCCTTCTCGCCAATCAGTGTCACTTATGGAATTTTTTCCCATTAATGGTGCTTTGTCAGCAAAAGGGAGATGTGCTTGTCAAAGGATGAACGATGGATTTCTGTCAATGGAAATCTGAAAGGTGCATTCCATTGTTGGACAGATTAGTCTGAACTAGGGATGCAGACCTACTCCAGCAGAATTATTTTAGGGAAAAGATACATTTGGGCTGCATGAAGGGGAAGGAATAGAGGTGGTATTCAGCAGGTTCTGACCAGTTCTGGAGAACCGGTAGTGGAAATTTTGAGTTTGGAGAACTGGCAAATACACCTCGGACTGGCCCCAATCCCATCTATTCTCTGCCTCCCAAGTCCCAGCTGACTGGCTAGGTTTTCTTTTGTTGCCCTGCACAGGAGAAGGGAGCTGGAAAGCAGGTTAGTGGGGTGTGGAGGGAATGGGATTTTGTAGTAACCTTCTCCCAGGAGTAGGGTGGGAATCAGGGGTGGGATTCTACTGGTTCTCACTGGTTCTATAGAACCCCTTGTTAACCTTCTAATCAGTTTGGAGAACTGGTAGTTAGAAGAAATCTTTTGTTTTTTCCCACCCTTATTACATTCTTGTCTAGACAGCCTAGACTTAGTATCTCCGAAAAAGGGTTTTTTTAATTAAAGGGGAAGAGTTGTTTTAAAGGGCCTGTCACATTGGCCGATGGATGCAAAACGTTTGTAAAAAGGACACAGTGGATGAGAAAATGTTCATCCGTTGTTATCCGCTCTCAAAAGTGGCCCCGAATTTGCATAACCAGAGCAGACAACACGGAAAGGAATGGACGGGGGAGGATGTAGAGGGATGGAAAGCGGAATGCTCCATGGAAGCCTAGCGGATGGAAGTGGATGGGAGCGGATGGCACATCTGCAGGCTTCGGGGGAGCACAGCGAACGGACGCGCAGCGGAAGAGCGGATGCAGAGCGGATGCAGAGCGGGATGAAGCGGATGCAGAGCGGAAGCTTAGGGAAAGCCTAGCAGAAGCCTAGTGGGATATACAGCGTTCACTGCGCGCATGTGGCGAGGATGCATTGCGTCAGCCCCGCGGATAATAAAGGGAAGCAGCTCACCATTCAGAGGAAAGACCTGCTGCCAGACACAGCTCAGCCAGCCAGCAGCAAGCCAACAACCCAACAACCATGGGGAGAAAAGAAAGCCTCTGCCATCTGCTGCCAGCCCTGGCAAGAGGGACAGGGCCACCATCCCACCCCCTGGCCCTGACTCTGCTTCTGCTGGGGCTTCTGCTGCTGGGGCTGACTCATCTGGTGCTGGAGCTTGCTGCTGTGCTGCTCCTGGTGCTGGGGCTTCTGCTGGTGCTTACTCTGCTGGTGTGGCTCCTGGTCCTGCTGGTCCTGCTGGTCCTGCTGGTGTCCTGGTGCTTCTGGTCCTGCAGGTGTGCTGGTGCTCCTGGTCCTGCTGGTCCTGCTTGTGCTTACTCTGTTGGTGCTTATCCTGGTCCTGCTGGTCCTGCTGGTGCTTACTCTGCTGGTGCTGCTGTGGTGCTGCTGCTGCTGCTGTGGTCCTGCTGGTCCTTGCTTTTGCTGCTACTGTTGTTGTGTGCTGCTGGTGGTGGTGGTGGTGTGGAGGAGCAGCCCCTACAACTCGAAGCCCTCTGAATGAGGGGCCCATATGGCCCTGCAGAGGAGAGGAAGAGCATACATGTGAACGGAGAGGAGGCAATTACTCCATTGAAGAGGAACATGAGGATGAGGTGCTGGAATGGCTGAGGGAGAACGAGTATTCTGGCGGAAAGGACACAGGCTCTATCGAGACCAACCAGGAAGAAGCAGGCTGCTTGGAGAGAGAAGGCGGAGAGCCTGGGGCTACACTTCGGATGGTGCTCCTCAGCTGGTGGAAGCACATGCACACCTGGTACGGGAAACTGCACCTCAACAGTCTGGCAGGCCACGTCAAGCTGACGGACAGAGAGACCTACGTGATGGCCCAAATGCAGCTTTTGGAGGTGTGAAAATCTGCCACCGAGGAGCAGCCCTTTTCACAACCCTCTCTCTCAGCAGCCCTGCAGAGAGCCAGTCCTCTTTCTGGCCAAGAGATCAGCTCCTGTGTCCAGGCGGGTATCTGTGGAGCGTCCCACAATGGAGAACCCCCGAAGCTGCACTACTCGTGGTGGAGCGTGTGGAGGACCCCTGACGCAGTGGAGCAAGGTTGAGAGGGCAGTTCCACACAGGCACCCACATCCACTACAAAGGCAGAGAGGCGAGACAGGAGGGGCAGGAACACTGTCCTGCTGGGATCAGGGACACATCAGAAGCAGTGTAGATCTCCTCTCTCAGCTGGTACACACCGACGGCCCATCTCCTAAACCACAAGCCCTTCCTCACCTACGTCAACCAGACCCTCATGAACATGTTGAATCACAGTACCAGGTGGTAAAGGACAGGATCACTGGTTTTTTCACACCCTTCAGACCCAGCTGAACCTGCTCCCACCAGTCCAGGCCTTTCCTCCACCCCAGTTGATGTCACTGCCCTTCCAAGGCTTTCCACAGCCCCTCACCTACCAAGGCTATGGCTACCAGAGGTCAGCAGCACAGGCAGCCTTCCCAGTCCTGGCACAGGTACATCGTATGCCACCAGTGCCACGATAGGCCACGATGCACCGTGCCACCACGCCACAGATGCACCGATGCCACCGATGCCACCACGCCTCACCTCGCTCAGTTGCAGACCAGACTCCCCACTACATGCTCCTTCTCCACCCACAGCAAGCCCGCCTCAGAACATCTGCATCGGTATTGGGCTTGACACCCCATGTCTGGAGGAAGGGGCTCTCAACATCACAGGCTGAGCCAGCTCTCTGAGAGCTTCCTCAACCACTGTCCCCTTATCTTCAGGGCCAGGCACCCAATGAACGCCTCAGACCAGCACTCCAGCAGCAAGCCACCTCCACAGCACCTGGACGTTCACACTGAGACTGGGCATGCCTCAGAGTGACTAAGAAGAGTGCCAGAGGACTGGGTGGCTACCTGTTTGACTTTATCTTGCTTGGACACTTGACTGGTCATTTCTTTTACAGTTGTTATTAATAAAGATTATCTTTGTTCACACACTTGCTTCATTTATTTATTAAATGAAGTCTTGGTGAAACTTTTAGAAATGGTTTAAGCCTTTGCATGCTTGTGGGATGGGTAAGGATAGCAGTGGATGGGCAGGGATACCTTTGGGAAGGGTAATAGCTGTTTGGAAAATGGCAGGGGATACCTTTATGGGTACAGTTGGGATGGGACTGGTGGAATAGCTGTGGGATGGGCAGGGATACCTTTGGGATGGGTAATAGCTGTGGGATGGGCAGGGATACCTTTGGGATGGGTACTAGCTGTGGGATGGGTTAAGATACCCGTGGGATGGTAAGGATAGCAGTGGGATAGATAAGCCTCCAGTGCAAGCATAGTGGGACTGTATGGTCACCCTCCCAGGTGCCAACCTATGGCCATTTATTATCAATAACAATGTAATCATTGATCCACACATTTCAACATAAACACAACTCTTTATTAAATGCCCTGTCATTGTAGGCCACCCAACATACATGGCCCAATCTATCAGTGTGATGAGACAGGCTGAAGGTAGCATCCACTAATCATCTATCATCCTGTCTTGCCACTCACTGGCTCCAGCTGGGGAGTTTGCACCAGTGTTCAGGAGGTTGCGCTGCTTCTTCCCTTCACGTGAAGCTCTGTTGGGGCCCTGCACATCCACAGTGTCTATCAGGTTTCGCCCTTGCCTCCATTTACCAGGCTCCAATGTGCCCATTGCCTTGTTGGAGGTCCACGAGTCTGTTCTGCAAGACTGGGTAGCGGGTGCGCATGAGATTGTGCAGGATGCAGCAAGCTTCCATGATCCTCCTCACGGTCTCTGGGCGATGCTGCATGGTGGTGAGAAGTACCTGGAACCTCTTGCCAGGATGCCAAAGACGTTCTCCACACCCGCCTTGCCCTGGACAGCCTGTAGTTGAAGATCCTCTCTTCACGGGTGAGGCATCTTGGAGGTGTAGGGCTTCATGAGGTAGGTTCTGAGGGAGAAGGTTTCATCCCCACGATGAAGTAGGGCACATCTTGTGTGTCGTTGGGCAGGGGGTCTGGGAAGCCCATGATGAGGTTGCGTTCCAGCCCCTCCTTGAGGTGATTGGCGTTGTATACCTGGGCATCTGAAGATGAGCCGTTGCTGAAGCATTGATGTACATGAACTTGTAGTTAGCATCGACCATGGCGAAGAGGACGATGCTGAAGAAGCCCTTGTAGTTGAAATAAGTGGACCCTGAGTTGGCTGCAGCTTTGCAGGCACTTCTGATACACTGCTCTGCAACTTTCTTCCAGCCTTCTTCAGTGGAGGGCACTGGAGGAGCTCCTCCAGGTATTCTTCGATGATGGCCTGCACCGCTTCTCTGACCAACATGCTGATGGAGTTGTGTGGCACTCTCCAGCCGTCTGCATGCTCCTTTGGTGGTCCCTGAGGCCAGGTGGCGCAGAGTCAGTGCCACCTTGAGCCCAGGATCCAGGCTGGGCCGGAAGTTGGTGCTCTGCTTGGTCAACCTGGGTCTCAGCCACTCCCACACTTCGTCAAACATGGCTGGAGGCATCCTCATGAAGTTCTGGAATGCACAAGTGTCTTCGTTCCTCAGTTCCACCATCAGCTTGTTGTACAGCCGTACTCTGCTCTTCCCTGATCCATCTTCGACCCAGACACTTCTTGGCCGCCTCCTTTTCTTTTGTGTAGAACAGGTGAAAGAGCCTGTAGATGGCTTCGCACTGTTGTAGAACGATGGTGGCTACCAAAAGAGTGTGTATGATCCATGGTTGAGATGACTGGATGCTGTGGAAGAGTAAGAGCCAGATGAAGCCTGAAGAGGTCTGCACCGCAGGGCTGCTGGACTGAAAGTGAGATCCAGGTGAGTTCCTCCCCCTTTTTTTGAAAGATAGGTTTTCTGCTCGGTGTCCTTTGCATCCCTAGGCATCCTGCAGACATCCTAAATATCCGAGATAGGTCCCCTCTGCAACGTTTTCTCCGTTTTAATGCTTTATATGCGAGCTGCATCCGCTTCATCCTTTCTTCGTCCATGCTACTAACGCTTTGTGGTCTGTTCCACGTCTGTTTCGCTTCCTCCCTGTGTCTTGTTTCTGCTGGAGCGGATGCGAGTTGCGCAGATGCGCAGCGGATGCCTAGCGGATATAGCGGATGCGTAACGGATGATGACGGATGTAGAACGGATGTTCCCTGTATGCATTGCAGATGCAGAACAGACGCGTTGGATACATTTTCTGCTCAAAAAGTTTTGAGCAGCTCAAAACTTTTTGAGGCGGATGGAATCTCAGTCGACGGATGCTGGACGGATAGAGAGGATGAAAAATGGAGGCAGTGAGTACAGAACGGAAGCATCGCGTTAACAATGGATGGCAAGTGTTTCTCTCTGTTTCACATCCTCTTTCCATCCATTGGTGCAGTGTGACATGGGCTTAAGCTTTTTTACACTGCTATGGGAGGAACTACTCCCTGGAAATAGTTCTTTTTGGCTAGCTAGAAAGATTGACATTTAAACATGAGTTTACAAACACTTTCTGAGTTTTGGTCTAAAACTGGTTTTTGGTAAAAGTTTAATTCTGTGACATTTAATCCTGTGTTTATTGATGTCATAATTTTCCCTATTCAGCTTTGTTTAAAGGAAAAAAAATCTCTGTTCCTGAAAAGACTGGCTTGAGAAATCTGCTAGTTCCTGTGTCTATTTTTTTCTGGTACTGGTTTAACAAGCAACAGCTACTGTTGTGATTTAATTATTTGCAGTGTATTTGAATTTTTCCTGCCTCATGGTTTCTTTTTTTATCTGGGGTGGGGGTCTTCCTTCACTGCTTTAGTGGTATCTGGCACTGTCCTTTTGCAGTGTACTTCACGAGGCAGAATGCAAGCTTGGCAATGATTTTTTTACTGCCTTTCTGGGAGGACATGGACCTTTCCTTAAATAGATGATTTCCTTAGGATATCTTGTGAGGTGAGTGAGACTAGCTGGTATCTTTAAGTGATGCAAATGGATCTAAGGATTGCTTCTCCTGGGTGTGCTCTTTCTGAGAGCTTAAATGATATCTCTGCAAAAGGGTTCTACTTTATGAGCAAGAATTGGCTGCTGATAGTTGTCACTGCATTTCAACTATTTTAATTCTCAAGGTGTTTCTGGCACCCTGCCTGATTTGTAACTCTAGCTTGCAGGTTTTTTTAATCTAATGATTGTATTTAGACCTTGTTTTGCAAGCAAAAAAGCTTTTTGTATTTTTGTACAGGTAATCCTTGACTTACAATACTCCATTTAGTGACCATTCCAAGTTACAATGGCACTGAAAAAAGTGACTTATGGAACCATTTTTCACACTTATGACCGTTGCAGCATCCCCACTGTTATGAGATGCTAGACGAGGAGAAGCGTGCCTTGACATGAGTGATGTCGAGTTAACCATGTCCACCCAGTCACATGACCACCAAGCCATACCCACCAACTAAGCCATGCCCACAGAACCGGTTGTTAAAAAAATTAAAATCACCCCGGTGAAAATGGGGATTTTACAGTATCCTTCACCTGCCACGCCCACCAAGGAACGCCTACCAAGCCACACCATGCCAACCAAGCAATGCCCACAGAACCAGTAGTAAAAATGTTTGAATCCCACCACTGAACAGGAAGCTTTCACAAACTGACTACAAACAATGGCATGATAAAACAGCAACCATATTGGAATACCTGCAAGAAATGCTATTTGCCTGCAAGCAAGAACTGGTGGGATCACAAACTACATAAAATTATAGAAAAGGAAGGCAAACTGCTCTGGGATTTTAGAATATAGACAAGTGTCTGCCACATAACACCCCAGACTTAACAATTGTTGATAAGAAAGACACCCCCCCAAAAAAAGGCCAGATAGTGGATGTGACCAATATCAATAGGCACCTTGATGCAATTCCAAAAACATTCGGAACATCATATAAACACCTTCAGTGTTGATAAAATTGCCACCAGTCAGTTACAAAAAACTGCTTTACTTGGAACAGCTTATATCCTGTAATATTGCCCTTAGCACCACCAAACAAAAACATCTGCCTATCCTAGGTCCTTGATATGTAGATAAAAATGCCAAATCTGGCTGTGTAACCAACCATAATAATTAGTTTTATGGTTGTGAGAGTTGGATATGTTAAAAACAACATCAAAGTAAATTGAGTACAGTGGGAATGGGACATGTAAGTTTTGCATATGGTGAAACAAGAGAAGACGGGGACAAGAGGGATGAAGAAATCAGAATGAAAACAAAAGTGGTTTGGTTATATAGATACAATTAAGGAGGATCACATTGCAAACAAATAGCTGAAGAAAGAAAAAGGGAAATTAATAGTTGGAGACACTTGATAAGAGTCTCAAGACAAAAACAGTACTTTAAAAAACAAAAAGCAACATCTGAGTCAGAAAATTGACTTGGTTGCCAAAGGTTTGTAAGGACAGAAATGTCTGGAGAAGTATAGTGTATAGCAATGGTGTAAATTAGATGTTGTTTTCATTTTCTTTTTTTCTATCTCTTCCATTTATTTTGTGTACCATTTTATATTTCTTTTTTGCAATATAAAACATTGCTTTTGTTGAAAGAGAAAAGTGTGGCTGTTTTTGTGTGCCTTTGTATATAAGCAAATACTGGGGCTCTGGGGATTCTGGAGGATGTGGATTATTTGGATTTTTGCCAGTGTTGATCTCAAGCCTGGGCCTGGAACAGAAATGTAATGATAGCTCTTGTGCAATGAGGCTTGTAATAAAAACTAACATTTTTATACATTGTTTCATCAGCTGTCCAGCTAAAACAGATTTGAATAATTTTTATAAGATTAAATGTATATATTTTGTAAGTTTGGACTACACAAGGAATATTTGGGTGACTTTGAGCTAGTACCTCTCTCTATTCCACAGAGTTATTGTGGGGATAAAATGTGGGACATATGCATTTCTATCACATTGATCTCCTTAAAGAAAGGTAGGGTAAACATCAAGCAGATAAAGAGGAAAACTTTCTCAAAATGTTTTGCACTTTTGAAACTTACTGTGGAATCAGAACGGTACTGGTATTTGGTTGTACTTAGATAATTGGGGCAAGAAGGGGGTTTAAAAAGAAATTCCAAATCGATCCAGAGATGGATTTTTTTTTCTGAATCTACAATAAGAATCTGTAAGACCAGCTTACTGCTTATTATTGTTAAGTCTACATACTCATAGCTGTCTAGTGTATTACAAATGTCAATGGCAGGATACATAACAATGTTTTTAATTGAATCTCATTTTAGTTTCTGCAGTATTTCAATATTTAAGGCTTAAATGGAGAAGAGAAAATATAGATCTTCAAATATCAGTTCTTAAATACTTTTAGCTAGTAATGCTCCACATACATCATGTTCATAAGAGGTACTCCATTAATTAACATTATTTGCGGTATTAGTATGAGCTAAAATTTCAGAATTTAGGCAAATGAGAAAATGATTTTGTTCTGTATGCAAATAACCGGCTTCAAATAATGCATTCCCATTGGCTGCTAAGAACGATAAGGGATTGGTCGGGATTGGTTCTTTTGAACCATCCCTGCAGCCGCGGGAAGGCGGCAAAATTAAACAACTGTCATTGGCTGCAAGCCGGCCGCGGCAAAAGATATAAAAAAGACCGGCGCGGCTTGAGCCAATGTTCCTCTTTCTACATCCTGACTTAAATAAAGACTTTGCTGTTGGAACCCGGTCTACTCGTGTTTTTTCCGAATAAAAACACTGGCGACGAGGATGGGATCGTCCTAAACGCGCGAGACCGAGCACGCGGTGAGAGAAAAATTCCAGACGACAACTACAATGGCTGGAAACAACGCACCGCCCGCCACCTTTTAATCCCAACGAGGAAGACTGGGATCGTATGCAGACCGCTCCTTCCCCAGATGTACCTGGAGAGCAACGAGATGGAAGACATCTCCGAACAACGCAAAAGAGGCCGTTTTCTAACGCACTGCGGACGACCCATTTTCAAAATGGCAAAAGCCCTGGCGGAAGCCCCGAACGTTAAGCAGCTAACCTGCGTCCGAGCTCCAGAAACTACTGAAAAACACACTACGCACCAACGGTATCAAACCTCATAAGACGGCACGAATTCTACCGGAAGAGCCAGAAAGAAGGTGAGACGGTAGCCGACTTCGTGGCCGCACTCCGACAGATAGGGGGAGAATGCGAATTCTCAAACCTCGACGAGGCGATGAGGACCGAGTAATCTTGGGGCTAAGCGATTCAGCGGCACAAAGTAAGCTGCTGAACAAGCCGAAGAACAAACCCTAGTTGAGGCCATCGCGGAAGCCACAGCTGCCGTAAGCCGCGAAAAAGTCGGCCGTTACCATGAGACAGATGAACACGAGGCAGGACGAACAAAATCCGGCCACGAGAAGAAACAATCTCCCGTTACCACCCACCACGAAGACTATGGGAGACATCCGAGTGTCAGAAGACGGAGACGACGAGGTCCACCGCACGCATGCCGAAAGAAGAGCAGCCGAAAAGAAATTTTGGCGAGGGAATGCGCTGGCTGCGGAAGGAAGCCACCCGATGAGCGGAATGCAGATTTCTCGATGCATCTGGCAGAAGTTGCAAGAAACGAGGCACATCAGAAAAGTCTGAGGACAGAAGAAAACTATACAGCCCGACGAGACGCGCCAATTCCCCCACACGAGCCGAGCCCCGGCGAGCGGATTAGAGAAAGTGGTCGCGAAACAAGCAAACCGCAAACAGAGAGAATACACAGCAAACTGTTACAATAGGGAGCGCCTAAGACGGAAAGCAGAAAGAAAGTCAAATGTAACAGTGAAAATTGAAGGAAAAACCTGCGAAATGGAGGTGGACTCGGGATCCTTCCTGTCTATGGTCTCGTGGAACACTATAAAGCAACTAGTCCCTGGCATCCGACCGACAGAACTAAAAAAGCAGCGGCTACACACTCAAGGACTACGCAGGGCAACCGAATCCCGGTAGTGGCAGGGCAAAATGCAAAGTCTCGTATAAGCAGCACGCCGAGATACCCCGCTGACCATAGTCGACGAGGACAGGCCCGAGCCTCCTGTGCATCGAATGGGTTCGCGCCATTGGGCATCGGTATGACCGGGATAGACCAGATGTGAGCACAACAGACTGGGAGGAAGACCTCATCCGCGGAATTCCAGACGTGTTTCGACGGCTATTGGGCAAGTACCGGGGAAACCCTATTTTCTTTCAGTCTAGACCACAAGTAGGCCCCTAAAAGACTAAAAGCTCGGGGTTCCGTTTGTTTTAAAAGCAAAACGAGGAACAACTAAAACAAATTAGTAGACCCAGGGGTGCTAGAGCCTTGTAGACCATTTGCCAAAGGGGAAACGCCGATAGTCACACCGTATTAATCCCGATGGGTCAATCCGAATCTGTGGTGGACTACCAAGGCGGACCCTGACCACGCACTACAACAGAGCGCCATAACCCGGTTGCAGTAGTCCAGCACTTGCTACTTCCCTGGGGGGAGGAAAATTTTTGCCAAACTCGACCTAGGCACAAGGCATACCAACAACTCCCAGTAGACCCCGAAACAGCGAGGCACAGACTATAGTGGAACACACAAAGGGGCTTCAGGATGCAGAGACTCCATTTGGAGTTTCAGCGTCAGCACCAGGCGTTTTTTCAAAGGCCTCATTGGACGCCTCCTAAACGCATACAAGGAGTCGTACCTACTTCGACGACGTCCTAATCTCAGCAAAAACGAAAAACCAAACTGAAACAGCACTAAGAAAAGGTTTACTAAACCAAATTTCAGGGAAGCAGGACTAAAAGGTAAAAAAAAAAAGTTGCTGCCTGGCCAAAAACGAGCGTCGAATTTTCTGGCGTTATTAATAGATTGAGAGGGTATACACCCCACCGAAAAGAAAAACCCAAAGCCATAAATAACCAACCATGAAGCCAAAGAACAAAAAGCTGAGTTACAGGACTTCTTGGGTCTAATAAACTTTTACAACGTATTCCTACCAAATAAGGCCACAATAGCAGAACCGCTTACACCGGCTACTAGACAAAAAGCAAATTTGGACTTGGGGGGGGCGGCAACAAAAAAAAGAAAAAAGGGAAAAAAAGGCCTTTTCAACAAATAAAAAGATTAGCAACCTCGAAATACCGCCTCATCCATTTCAGCGACACCTTTACCACTGAGAGTGACCTGCGACGCATCACCGTTTGGGAGTCGGAGCCATCCTGAGCCACCCAAACTTTCCAGGACGCGAAGAGAGGCGCCCGTCGCATTACTACTCAAAAACTCTATCAAAAAGCCGAGCTCGGAACTACAGCCAAACTGGACAGAGAGGGCCCTAGCATGTCGCTGGGGTTAAAACGTTTTCATGAATACCCTGGTTATACGGCGGCTTTTCAAATTGTCACAGACCACAAACCACTACTTGGGTATTTTGGCGGGAAACAAAACCCCACCAAAACATCCTGCCCCCAGAATGGACTAGGTGGTCTGAGTTCTAGCAGCCTACTCATACAAACCTAATACACCGGCCAGGGAAGCAAATTTTCCCCATGCGGACGCTTTAGCAGAGCGCCATTGCCAGCAATGGAAGAAGACCCGCACCACGATGACCGCCCTAAAATAGAGACATGCCCCGATCTACCAATCTCCGCGAACGATGTCGCCAGAGCCACGGCAAAAAGACCCATTTGACCCGCTACGAAATACTGAACTGGGTAGGTAGAGGCTGCCGGAAAATCAAAAACGAGACTTTTAACCCTTCCGACCAGACAAACCGAAACTATCTATAAGAGAAGGGAATTCTACTGTGGGCGGAGCGCGGTAGTCATCCCAAACAAATGTACATAAACAAGGGTTCTGAACATGTTGCACCGAGGGCACACCCGGGAGTTGTTAAAATGAAAAGGCCTCGCAAGGAGCTATGTCTGGTGCCGGGCATTGATAAGGACATTGAATATTTGGGTCACCTCGTTGCAACAAATGCCAGAGAGCCAGACCAGCTCCCCCAAAGGCACCTTATAAGGGACTGGGAAATACCAAGGGCTCCTGGTCGCGGATCCATAATTCGACTTCGCAGGCCCACTTAAGGGGAACAACGTTTCTGATTGTCGTGGACGCATTACTCAAATTGGCTAGAGGTGAAAATCATGCCATCAACGAACAAACAGAAATGGTGATAATAAAGAACTAGACAAACTTTTTGCGACCCACGGCCTGCCAGACGTCACTTAGTGTCCGATACGACCTCAACTAACCAAGCCTACCATTTCTGAACAATATCCTAGCTCCCTAGGTATAAGACATGCCCTCACAGCGCCGGCCCATCCGGCGGCAATAACGGCTTTAGGGCTAGAAAGGAATGGTCAGGTTTTACCAAGGAGGGCCTAAGACAAAAGAATGGACAATGGGACATCCAAAACCAAAATAAAACAGGCTGCTCACCCGCCAACACCATACACACCAAGTACCACAACCAAACAAAACCCATCAGAACTTACTGTATGGGGAGAAAACTCAGATCGCAGCTAGATCGGCTAACACCCAAAACTTCAACACCGAAAACCCCCTGACTCTCCACACAGACTCAGGAGTTTTTAAAAGATTGGCGACCCTGGTATACGAAACCAAAAGATTTTACGGGAACACCCACTGTGCGTACCGGACAAATCACCAGACCTTACAGGCCCAAAGTCATACCGGATTAAACGTAGACGATGGCAGGGAGTGGAGCGGACATGACCAGCTCCTGGGTCCCGAAACTTAGAAGAGGAGCATCGAAACACAACCAAAAACTACACAAAAGAGGAGGAATTTCAAACAAAGAGGGGGGAACACGAAAAATTAAATAAAGAACCGTTTTTAAAACAACGCCGATAAACAACACAAATCAAAAAGAGGCAAAACGAAGACTCACTGTTTGAAAAAATTGGCATGAAGGAATCCACAACGAAGCGAGGCCAGCCCCAAGCCGGACGACTCAACCTGCCCGAAAAGGAACGGGAGGAGCGGCGAAGCCGCGCCCAAGCAAACTCAGGCGGCGGCATGATGCAGGCCTCACCCTTTCCCAGACGGTTCCAGAGAGAAGAGCAGAGGAAGAGCAAACACCCTCCGAACCGGAGTCGAAGACACGCGAACAATGAACCGCGCAGTTCAAGTCGAAGCCCGAGAAGAAGCCCCGCCTACTGTGCGGACTACGTCACGAACGTAAGACTGAAACAAGAGGGGAGGGTGTTGATTCTGTATGCAAATAACACCGGCTTCAAATACATGCATTCCCACTTGGCTGCTCAAGACGATAAGGGATGGGTTCCTTTTGAACCAATCCCTGCAGCCGCGGGAAGGCCGGCAAATTAAACAAACTTGTCATTGGCTGCAAGCCCTGCCGTCCGGGCAAAAGAATAAAGGACCGGCGCGGCTTGATGCCAATTTCCCATCCTGACTTAAATAAAGACTTTGCTGTTGGAACCCGGTCTACCTCGTGTTTTTCCGAATAAAACAGATTTATACCCGCAGCTCCCCTTATTCTTCCACAGTCTGTTGCTTTTTTCCCTCTTCTTGCTGTTGATGCATGAAAACTTTAAAGCAAGAAAGAAATGTAAACCATTAGAGATCAAGGAAAACAAATGAAAACTTGGCAGATCAAGAGATGGCTGAACGAAAGCAACCTTCTCCCACTTTTGTTTTTCCCTAGCTGAAACATTAGTAGGAATGGAGGGTGTCAGATCCCATGACAAGGTGGAGAAAAGGGGAAGCCATGGATTGGAAAGCTTGCTTTGTTCTCCAAAGCCCAGGGTGCTCAACAACTGGCTCATTTGGCTCTATGACCCTGTCAAAAAACATCCAGATCAGAGAAGTGGGTCAAGCCACAGCACACCACCATTGTGGATGCTACGAGGGGAGTCAATAATCATCTGAAAGGCCCACAGCACCAAGGAGCTGGGCATTAACTTTCTTTCATCTGCCCTAAGCTTCCTCCTGGCTACAGAATTAGGTGTATCTTAAACCAATGTAGGGGCTCTTTTATATCAAGTAGACCTTCTAACTCTTATGGTCACTATTTGTTACTCATAAAATTATAATTCACACTAATTGTTTTTTTAAATTATATGTTGTTGATGCTAAATGTGTAGAAGTAGTGGTTGTTTATGAAACATCCTACACAGCAGCTGGGACTTAATTTATTCTTGTTCTCCCATTCCTAGTTTCTGTACAGTTATGTACTATTTATTTCTCTTCTCTGTTGAACTCACTTTGATGCTATTTTTCCTCAGGCAATTTTTGTTTCCATTCCAGAGTTAGTTTAGGAATCTTTTGCTATATCCCTAGATATCATAGCCCTTCAGAACTGTTGTCTCTAAGAATGGGAGATTTCTCTAGAGATAGGTGCAGGTCAATGGATTTGGCTTATGTTTTGATCCTTTTAAGCTGTGGCATCCCTATTTTTAACTTTTATATTTGCAAATAAATCCTCCTGTTATGAAATTCCAGAGACCTTTTTTTGATTTCCTTCCAGGAGAAATTAAATTTCTGTAAATATTGTATTGTGCCTCAGAACCTTCACCCTGCTCAAAAAAGTGAGACAAAGTAGTAACAGCATAAACTGGAAATAAATATTACACTTCTGATAGCAATTGTGCAAATAATTTGCTTAAGAATAAATAATGATCATGAGAGCATCAAAGCCCTGTTCACATCTTCCTGACCCAAACTGTATTTAAAATAAAGAGCAAAATCACATAATCACACTTCATGAATTGCATCATGTTCTGTCAAATTTGGCCTGTAGGGATAGGTCTTTTCTGGGCCTGTATCTTAGGAATGTTTTCACATAAAAGATTGAAGCAATCTTTACCAATGCAGGTTGCTTCAAAAGGATTGGGTTTCATCTGATATAATTCTCAATATGTCAACTGGATGCTTAGGAAATCAGCTCAACTCGGGATACATTGAGAATAATAAAGAAGTTAGTTGCATTACAGATTCCCTCCACCTGATGCTGTCCAGATGTACTGGATATTGGTTCCCATAATTCCTGACCAGTCCAATGGCACAAAGCCATGAGAATGTAAGTTTATTGCATCTCAACCGTATCAGGTTTGAGAAGGCTGTGGACGTCATACACTATATAAATTAGAATGGCTTTTTTAAAAAACTGCTGATGATTCTGGATAGTCTTTTGTTCTGCAAGACAACTTTCCAAGTGATGCACCAGATGGGTACAGCTTGGTGCTTTAACTGGAAGAAGCAAGGTTCATGCTGAATAGCATTTTCTCATATATAAAAAGGCTAGAAATATAAGTGGCTAAACCACAATCACAAACAGAAAACTTTATAGGCTTTCAGGTCATGTTTGAGCCTAGCAGGGAAAGGAAGCTTGATATGAAAAATAAGCATATTTTTTGTGATAATGAGAGAAGGATCCTTTCTGCCCCTGAAGCCCAGTGGATCCAAAATGGAAAGGGACAGGATTGAGATGGGAAACACAGCATAAAGCATATGGTCTACCTAGTTATTTCCTCTAATTGTCTAAGAATGGTAATTTTTGAGAGCAAAGGCCCAGCATTGACATGGTTTCAATTATTTAAATATCTGATTAGAGTCTTTGACAAGAAATCAGTTAAAATGGGTTTGTGTCAAGATCTTGGGAGAGATGAGGACAATGGGCAACAGAAAGTCCTAGCCTAGGTTACCCGTGCACCTGCAAGCAATTAATGAATAGTTCATTGAGATTTCACCCATCTTCTTGCTATAGGTGGCCTTCCAGCATTTATTTGAAGTTGTTGCTGTAAGAGATAAACATGTCTCTAATTTTTCATAGTTATGCATGTGGGCCATTAAAATGGAATGAAATGTTTGTTAGGTTATAATTGGTTCTTGAAGATGCTTTGAAGGCAATCTCTGAGACATCTGAATAAATGCAGAGCAATGGTGATCATTAAAACTTCACGGCTTTAATCACTGTTGAATTGTCTCAGATCCATTCCTAGGGCCATATATTTACCTTCTTCTCCCGCCTCCAAAAAAAAAAAAAAAAAAGNCCGCCTCCAAAAAAAAAAAAAAAACATGTCAAGGCTTCATGTAGGTGGTTTTCCTTTTCTTCATTTTGCCTTTCCCTTGCTAGAAAATAAAAAAGTAGCACAATGCAGCTCAGGCCATTCTATTTCCAAGCAAAAGGAAAACACTTTCAAGCTTCATGGAAGCTGAGCCACATCCTCCCAGTTTTTAGACAACCAGTGAGTAGCCACTTTACCTCTTGTGTGCCAATCACTTGCTTTGAACTGTCTGCTGCAGCAGAGGAGGAATCTGGAGCCGAAGTGATTTATAGGCTGTTCTAGAAAGACAGGTCTGACACTGATGGAGTCACTTATCTCCTGTTCGTAGCTGGCCTGGTGACAGCCTTTCCCTCAGGTATCAATCAGCCCACCTTCATGAGGGAAAGAGCTATCAGGAGACTCACATTGGGACTGTCATCTCAAATGGCACTGCCAGCTGCCCCTGCAGCTTCAAAAGTCTCCCTTTTAGCCTCACACAGGAAGGAAAGTCAGCAGCAAGAGAGACACAGCATAGCTTCCTGCAGCAGCTCCATTAGCTTGGGTGCGTCTGGTTCCAATGTTTTCATGATGTCCCTGAGTTAACATAAATTTTCCCCTCTGCCGCATCAACCTGTCACTGCAATCTTAAAAACCCATATTACTAATTTGCACAAATTGGATGTGATGGATGATGTTATTATAGCTAAGAGAGAGGGAAAGAGAAGAGGGGGAGAGGGAGGTAGGGAGGTAGGGAAAGGGCAGAGAGAGAGAAAGATGGGGGTAGAGAGAGACAGAGAGCTACAAGAGCTGGAGAGTGGGGAATTCTTATTTGCATGGAAATATTTGTAAAGCAAACACCCAATATATTTAAAATATTAACAAGCCAGCATTTATTATGGTTGATATTGAAGTTGAGGCTGGAGGGGGGGGAGAAAGGGACCATAGGAAAAGACATGCAAAGCCCAAACTGGATGCCATTTGCTCTTTATGTCTTGGGAAAAATGATGCCAAGTATTAGTAGGAAATAGTCTGCAGGGATGGCTTTGTGACAAACTGTGTATTTTTAGAGACTTTAGTACTGATAGCACAGTTCAAATGACTTCAGAACTGAAGAGAGGTGATCTCAAGATAGGATGAAGGAAGTGTCACAGTTAGGAGAGTATGCGTACCTAGCATTTTACTGTGGGATGTTCAGTAAATAAATATTCAGTGTTTGAAGTCAAGGAAGCTCTAGTCTAAACAACACAAAACATTTTTAGCAACAGCTGATGCTGCAAACCATCTTTCTATTCAGCAATGGCATATTTCCACTCTTCCCATTTCTTTGAATAGTTACAACTCAGTTAGAAGAGGAATAAACCTGGGCAAATCAAACTTAAAGAAATAAGGAAGTGGTAGAGGAAGGTATTAGCCAACAAGATTAAAAAAACCTGCACATACAGAATTTTAGAGTCCTTCTTGACCTGCATTTAGAAGTGGTCTGGCTATTGCAATGACCAGTAGATGGCCTCTCCATATTCTGTGCCAAGTAGTTTTACCATCACCATACCACTCTTCCATTTTTTTTCCAGTATGGATTTAGAGCAGATTCTGACTTCTGCAAGTCTCAGCAGAGAACTGCCCAGACAGATGAACTGGCCTCAGGTGGTTACAAGGGCTGAGTTTACAAATTTTAGGAAGGTTAACAGACCTTAAGCATATTATTATATGTGGATGCAGCTACCAGCCTTCATGTGAATAAACACCTACTTCCATTTCCAGGAAGGGAAAAATTTCAGTTGTCAACCTGGTGTTGTTTCCCATCAATACAATTTGCTTCAGAAAATCTGAATTTTAAGAGTTTCACTGGGTATCTTTCTTTGGAAATGTGTCCTGTGAAGGGAGTGCAACAGGGCAGACTCCAAGTAGGAGCCCAGGAAGGCAGTTTTTTTTAAGATTGAGGACCTGCAAACATATATACTAGGGCACGATTTCCAATGTCCTGATTCAAAATTCAAATGCAAACAGTGATGCTTTTCTGAGAACAAAAGCAGCCAAGACATAGGAATTATTAGTAGGTAGATGCAAAGCAGTGGATGGGCTTTGACTCAAGGATGCCTGGGTGATCTGGAGCCTAAGGTTGGTTCAATTGTTGTCACGGGGGGGGGGGGTTATTGAGGTTTGTATTGANGTTGTCACGGGGGGGGGGGATTATTGAGGTTTGTATTGAAATTTTATTTCTGTAAGCCTCCTGGAGTCACCACGTTGGGTGGCCACATAAATTTTCTTAATAAATAAACACAATAATAAACTGGTTCATTGGATATATCTATGACAGAGTCCGAATGAAAAGGAAACTGCAAATCTGCTACAGGCTGACTGAACAGGATTTAGTCAAACAAGGGTCAATAGCCTTATGTTGGATTTCAGCCCCAGAACCAGTTAAAGCAGGGAAGGGTGAGAGGGAACTCTTTGAAGGACTTTATACTTTATCTCCCCATCTGTCTGTAGTTAGCCAGCTCTTCCTGAAGTTACCATCCAGGGCTATCGATACTTTGAACAATAATCTGGGGAAATGCTAATGCATGCCTACACTTAGCTTGCCTACCATCCAGGGAATGAAGCACTTGACATTAGAAGCTCTTCAGGCATACCCAAGATGAAGGGCTGTTTGTCAGAATCACTACAGAAGAGAGGGGGAGATCTTAAATGCCTATACGCATGTGGACTGCAATTCTAAAGGCATGTTGTGGAGCAAAACAGCATTTTCAATATTAATTTCTGAACAGGTGCAAAACATAAACAGGCACTCTGTTAGAACAGCTGGAATTATTTCCCTTAATGCAGACAAATATTAACCCAGAAAAACATCTTGAAGCAGAACAGAGGCAACCAGGAGTGGGATGCTACCAGTTCTGCCTGGCTCTATGGAACCGGTAGCTCTGAAAAACAGCAGACACCGAACCAGTTCTCTGTTTGCTGCTATTTGGCCTGCCCACCCGTCCAGGCGTCCTTTATTTCCTGCTTTTTCAACCTCAGCTGCTTTACACAGCACAGCTGAGATTGAAAAAGCAGGAAAAACGAGGCTTTTCAAATGCTATGCACCTGTGCGCAGCACTTTTCAACTGTCCAGGTGGCACAGCTTAAGGTTTTTTTTAGATGTGCATGCAGCAAAACATAGTCACTGAACCAGTAGTAACACCAGTTGAATCTCACCCCTGGAGGCAACCCATCTTTAACATTGGTAAAAATGCAAGCAAAATCACACACCTATGGGCCCAGGCGCTGTCTTCCCCTATTTCTTTCTTTCTTTCTTTTATAAAGCTGGGCTTTTCTATTGCTCATAGGCCATGTTGTTTCCTTTGCGCCATTGGATCTTAAAGCAGGTTAACCTTCCCTGGCCTTGTTTCCCATAAACTGCAGATCTGACATTCCTCAGAAGTCTTTTTCAACAGAGTGAAAAACCACTTCCCTTGAACCTATAAGAACAGAAATTTGTTCTGTCTTACTTTTGTTTTTTACTTTTGGCTCCAAAAAACTTGCTTGACTTGACAACAAGCAGAAAGTTTCCCAACTCTCAAGACTCTTAGGTGGTTTGTGAGAAAAATATGCCCTCACTCACATTTTGGGGTTCAGTCCTTGGTTTTGAAGATGACCTGAGTGATCCTTGCTCATTCTCTGATCCCCAGTTAATGCTTGTTTTTGCCCAGTAGCTTTTGCAGTCAGATGACCTCCTCATAGGCATGTGCCAGCACCAATTACATTGCAAACTTTCCAGATAGCATCAGATGGTAACAAGAAACAAACTTTCTGGAAGCAGAATATAAGCAGATCCTAGTCACATTGTTGGAAATTATGAATTGATTTTTGCTGTTGCACAGAGGGAGAGAGGGAGCACAGGTGAGATTTCTACTTTTCTCATGCTTTCGTACCATGAGTTTTGCCTGTATTTTTATAATCACGAAAAGAATCCATGGTTGGAAGGGAAGGAGAATATCCTTTTCTTAAATTTTTATCAAGCCTTCAGATGTTCCACTCTAAAGAGAATATAGGGATTTTCTCCAATGCTGAGCTGAAGTTTTGAAGTTAGCAAGCTCTCTAGTGGCAAAAGCTATCCATATTGTTGTTCCCTAACCTGCTTTATTAGCATCATTCCCAATTATTGTCATTCACTTACTTCCCTCCAAGGTAATGGGTGAAAAATGTATTTTATGATCAGTTGCTGCCTTTGGTTGTTGTCAGAGTCAAGAGGAAATCCTACTTTAATATCAAAACACTAAAAGACAGCTTAATCCCAACTAAGGCTGGAAACAAAATGAAAGCATGGGAACATGGCAGAAAGTAATGTTGCCAGGGCATGTATGAGCTATATTTAAATATAAACAGCAAGGATAAGATCTTTGGGATAGATTGAACTAGTTCATGCCTGCTTTCAAATGCATCCATCTTCTGCAGGGAGATGGCTTTGATTTTTGCATTAACTTACTTGCTGAGGAGAATATTGAGGGCATAGCAGTCAGTCTGCCTGATTTATGGCCATTTTGGAGTTAAGGAATGGTATCTTAAATCTACAGTAATGAAATAATGAAGTATTTCTTTTTACTGGAGTATTACCCTCGATTGAGGGTTTTTGTTTTGAATCAGTAATCCTTAATTCAATCAAAACTCCTGACCATGCTTAGGGTCTTCTTATGAGATGCAGAGGCTGGGCCAGTTTCTGCATGTTGCAGAGGCTGGGCCAGATGCAAAAAAATATTCAGAGTCCCCCTCATTTGACATTCTTCTTTTCTTCCAGAATTATTTTTGGACTTTTCAGTCTACCTTGCAGCATTGATATTCCCACAGGTAGGTGGGTTGGTTCTCTGACCAAGTCCTAACCTGGCAAAGGCATATGTTCTGGGGTGGGGGAGGAATGCTGCTGCTTCTGCAAACCTTACCCTTTATACATACATGTATTTATTTATTGAATTTATACTGCCGCCTATTCATCCATGGCAACTCAACCTGGCTTACATAATATAAAACCACATTTAAAACAATAAAAACTGACAAAAAGAATCAAATAAATTAATACAGTACAATATAACAAAAATCACCCCCCAACTCCCACCCCCTGCCCCGGTGACAGCAGATCACACGACCTATTTAATGGGAACCATCCTGCTCTGGGTTCCTCAGGCCTGCTGGCAAAACCAGGTCTTCAATGCCTTCCAGAAGAGTGGGGGCCGTTCTAATCTATGGAGTAATGATGTTTCAGAGCGTGGGAATCACCACAGAGAAGGACCTTTTTCTGGGACCCACCAGGTGTATCTCCCTCGGGGATGGGACCCACAATATTCCCTGCCTACCCACTCTGATAGGTTGAGTAGATGTGAACAGCAAGAGACGGTCCCTCAGATAACCTGGTACCAAGCCATGAAAGGCTTTAAAGGTGACAACCAGCACCTTGAATTGTACCTGGAAGCAAATCAGCAATGAATGCAGCTTCTGCAGGAGAGGTGATACATGTGCACATCTGGGTCTGCACAAAACTATGTGGGCCTTTGCTTTTTGCACCAACTGGAGCTTCCAGATGCTCTTCAAGGACAGCCCCATGCAGAGCGTATTTCAGTAGTCAAGATGGGAAGTGATTAGGACATGAGTGACTGTGAGTAGAAACTATTGGTCCAGGAAAGGGCGTAACTGGTGCACAACCCGCAGTTGTACAAAGGACTTCCTGGCCATGATCGCCACCTGCTGTTTGAGCAGGAGTTTTAAGTCCAGGATAACCCCTAGATTATGCACAGGTACTGTTTGGAGTAGTTTCACCTAATCCAAGACCAAAGATGGCAATTCTCCCTGAGCCAACGAACCCCAAACTCAGAGCCACTCTATCTTGCAAGGGTTTAGTTTCAATCCATTGCTCTCCATCTAGCCCCTAACAGCCTACAGGCACTGCAAGAGGGAGGACACGGCATCACTTAACTCACCACAGGCCAAGACATATAACTATCATCAGCATATTGGTGATACCTGAGTCCATGGTGATGGATGATCTACCCAGTGACTTGAACAGGAGTGGAGAGAGTACCGAGCCCTGTGGAACCCCGTAAAGCAGTATATTATGGTACATTACCTCCATGTACCAAAGAACAGCACTTATGGATCAACAGTACAATAATATTCATCATTTTGATAAAACCCTCAGATTCTGCAGTTGCTTCTGTCACCATTTCTGATTAGCTTCTAAGCCCATATTAGGGCCATATTAGATTAGCCACTTGATGCCATCTGCTCAGATCTTTATGTGGTAAAACAATTCTCATTACAGATGGGTGGTGGCTGTGTTTCCCTGATTGAGAAAGTGTCTTTCTGGAACTATCTGCTGAATTCCTAGCTAAACTTTCAACTAGCAACTTTTTAATGTGTTTAATTGCTACACCACAATAGTAAATTACAGATTTTACCAGTTCAGATCAGTTCGGTAGAACTGGTTGTTATGATTCTCCTTAGTTCAGAGAAATGGTAAAGCGGGCTCTGGCTAGCCCACCCCTCTCTGCCCTCTTATCCGCTCCCTACCCAGTCAGTCCTTATTGTGCATGCATGACATTGCATTCATGAGCAACATTGCTGACTGCATTCTCCACCTGCCTGCCCCGCCCCATCCTGCCCAGTCATTTCTTATAGCGCATGTGCATGACATTGCTGCCTGCATTTTCTTGCCTGCCACCATCACTTCCAACAGCAGCAGCAGTAGCAGCAGCCAGCCATCCATCCATCCATCCATCCAGCCAGCCAGCCAGCCAGCCAGTCCAGCCAGTCCAGCCAGTCGAGGCAGCCAGCCATTGCTGCCTGCCTTCCACCACCCTCAGCCCTGCCTGATCTGGGTGAGTGAGGGCTCTGCAAGCCCCAGTTGCCGCCACCACCAGCCCCTCGTGCCGACTCCCAAGCCACCCTTGCTGCCTGCCTCACCCAGCCGCCATCTTTGCCCAGCTGCCATCTTTGCCTGGCCTGGCCACTTTTGCTGAAGACACAGATTGGTGAGTGAGACCTCCAAACAAGCCCCGGTCGCCTACCTGCTGCCACCACCAGCCCCTGTTGAGTTCTGACTCACAAACTGTCCAACCACCATCACCGACCCTGCCTGCTTTGTCCAGCCGCCATCTTCTTCTCCTGGCCCCAGCCCACTTCACCATTGCTGCCTGGCCTTCCACCACCAATTGGTGAGGAGGCAAGCAGTAAGCCCTACCAGTCGCCAACCTCCTGCTGGTCTTCTACCTCCTCTTGCCATCACTGCCACCAGCCCTACTTGAGTGCTGACTCCCAGGCCATCCAGTCGCCCTTGCCACAGCAAGCTCTAGGGACTAATCCTCACTGACGATCCTGGCGTAGCTGGCCAGCCAACTTGCCTGCCTAATTTTTAGTAAGTTGCTCTTTTTCATTTCTTTATGCATTTATTTTTTTAGTATCTGTTTTGTTTTTATTAATCATAAAAACAAAAACTAAATAAATAAATAAAAATTATTTTACTATTGTTGTTACATGTTGATACTTCTATTTTTCCTTTGCTTTTTCCTATTTGGAAAAAGAAAGAAGAAACAAACAGAAGTATCAACATGTAACATAACAGTAGTGTAACAAAAAATTTTCATGTATGTATGTATTTATTTTTAGTATCTGTTTTGTTTTTATGATTAATAAATCATAAATATGATTAATAAAAACAAAACAGATACAAAAAATTAGGTGGTAGGAGGAGGCCCGGTAATGCCCTGGGGCAGCAGGGGGAGGCCCGGCAAGGTCCCGGGGCATCAGGGGAGGAGCTAGTGTGACTCGCAGGCTTACCTTTGAGCAGGCAGATCAGGGCTGCTCAATTAGGGTGCAGGCACCACATGGGGAAGGCAGGTTAGAAAGGCAAGCCACAAGGACCCACTTAGCAGGGAAGAAATAACTGGTTCTCCTGAATTGGTATGAACTGGTTAAATACCACCTCTGCTTTGAAAGTAGATCATATTGAACTATATATGTCAACTATCAGGAGCTGACCATGGAAAATGTGTTATGGTATAAAATGTGTCACGATAATTTTTAATATTTCAAAATGTTTTACAAAATCTGTTAAATTTCAATTCTACAGCAGGTTCTGGATTTTGGAAGCATTCTGTAAGTTCACCCATTTTAAGTACATTGCTTAAAAAAGTTTTAATAATATACTAGAAAATCCATGCCCATTGGATCTTCGTTTCAGAGATATTTCCTTGTCTAAACAGGGAAGCAGAATGATCATGGGTGGGTAAACTTCTAACTTCCTTCCAGGTTTCCCATGGAGTTCCTTGTGGGAAGCAGGGAACAGCAGCAAACTTCCTTGCTTGCTTCCCTCTGCTGTGCTCTGCTCCATTCCACTCTACTCCACTCAATTCCACCACTTCAGTCTTTATTTTTTTCTCACCATTCCCCTCCCCTTTCCAGCACATAGGTACCTACATAAGTAGCTGCTGTCAGGTAGAGGAGAGAGGAAGAATTGTGAGGCTGGCTGGGAAGTTGCCACAGAATGTTGATCTTGTGACTGCAGCAGAAGCATGTGACACTGAATCAGCCATATATTTCACCTGGACATTTTCAAATGTGATACCATAACATAGTATGATGGGTTAACTCTTTGTAAGACAGAGCTAGCAAAAAAAATTGGAAATAACAGCACAGCAGCCTCCAAACTGTCACAGACTGTGGTGAAGTATTAGAACATATATTATTCACAAACAAGCACACTGTAGGCACCAAAATGCACCCTAAAAATCAGGTTCAGATTATCCATGGATGAGCTTATCTGTGAGTATACTGTGCATAGTAATACTTTGAAAAGTACCTATATTTCCAATAAATACTTGTATTTAAGTCATACCTTGACTTTTCAACCAAAATATAATGAAAAATATAGATTTTATGTTTATCTATAAAATCTAGTGAAATCTAGGAAACTAGTACTGCATGCATTGTGTATACCTGGATCACATTTGAATATTTGTGTTTATACCATATGGGATAAAAAATGTTAATTTTCTGTGAGAGTCTTGTTAGTAAGATGGGATGATAGAGGAGGCAAAGTCTCTTGATGTGTATTTGAGATGCCTTGTCTAATGAGGCACTGATTTTATTCTGAGCATCTAGTTAATAAGGTGTTTGGGATTTGTTTTTACTGTTTTATTTCCATTTTTAAAAACTTGATTCCTGATGAGCTCCAATAGAATTTCACTCACATAGTTTTGCACAACTTGTTAAGGATCTATCGACAATCAAGAAGCTGTGGATTGTTTATTCTTAATACTCTTTAAATGTGGGAAACAGTTACCAATATTGGGAGTTCACATCTGAGTTCAAAGTATTCTCAGATGACTGTGAAATTGAGGCTTAATTAGTCAGTCTGAAAAATATTGACCCTTTGCTTAAAGACAACATTCAGAATGTACATCCTAGGTTTCTGCATGTTGGACTTAAGCCAGCAGAGATAGCATTCTCCTGATTATCTTTATTTGCATTTATTTATTAATTTCCCATCTTTTAAATACACTGCTCAAAAAAATAAAGGGAACACAAAAATAAGACATCCTAGATCTGAATGAATGAAATAGTCTTATTAAATATTTGTTCATTTACCATAGTTGAATGTGCTAACAACAAAATCACACAAACATTATCAATGGAAATCAAATTTACGCAACCCATGGAGGTCTGGATTTGGAGTTACAACTCAAAATTAAAGTGGAAAAAAACACTAATAGGCTGATCCAACTTTGATGTAATGTCCTTAAAAACAAGTCAAAATGAGGCTCAGTAGTGTGTGTGGCCTCCACATGCTTGTATGACTTCCCTACAATGCCTGGGCATTCTCCTGATGAGGTGGCAGATGGTCTCCTGAAGGATCTTCTCCCACACCTGGAGTAAAGCATCTCCCAAACTCCTGGACAGTCTGTGGTGGCAAAACGTGGCGTTCATAGGATGGAGCAAGACATGATATCCCAGATGTGCTCAATTGGATTCAGGTATGGGGAGTGGGCGGGCCAGTCCATAGCATCAATTGCCTTCATCTTGCAGGAACTGCTGACAAACTCCAGCCACATGAGGTCTAGCATTGTCTCTGCATTAGGAGGAATCCAGGGCCAACCGCACCAGCATATGGTCTCACAAGGGGTCTGAGGATCTCATATCAGTACCTAATGGCAGTCAGCTTACCACTGGCGAGCAGATGGAGGGCTGTGCGGCCCCCTAAAGAAATGCCACCGCCACACCATTACTGACCCACTCCAAACCAGTCATGCTGGAGGATGTTGCAGGCAGCAGAACATTCTCCACGGCGTCTCCAGACCCTGTCACGTCTGTCACATGTGCTCAGTGTGAATCTGCTTTCATCTGTGCCAGTGACAAATTTGCTAATCTTGTTTCTCTGGCAAATGCCAAAAACGTCATGCACGGTGTTGGGTTGTAAGCACAACCCCACCTGTGATGTCGGGCCTTTATACTACCCTCATGGAGTCTGTTTCGTGGACCGTTAGAGAAGCCACATGCCACAGTTGTGCCCGCTGGAGGTCATTTTGCAGGGCTCGGGCAGTGCTCCTCTCTGTCCCTCCTTGCACAAAGGTGAAGGTAGCGATCCTATTCTGGGTTGTTGCACTCCTACGGCTCCTCCACGTCTCCTGATTGTACTGGCCTGTCTCCTGGTAGTGCCTTCATGCTCTGGACACTACGCTGACAGACACAGCAAACCTTGCCACAGCTCACATTGATGTGGCATCCTGGATGAGCTGCACTAACCTGAGCCACTTGTGTGGATTGTAGACTCCGTCTCATGCTACCACTTGATTGAAAGCACCACTAGCATTCAAAAGTGACCATTAGGAGCATAGGAACTGAGAAGTGGTCTGTGGTCACCACCTGCAGAACCACTCCTTTATTGGGATGTCTTGCTAACTGCCTATGCTTTCCATCTGTTGTCTATTCCATTTTGCACAACACATGTGAATTGATTGTCAGTCAGTGTTGCTAACCTAAGTGGACAGTTTGATTTCACAGAAGTGTGATTGACTTGGAGTTACATTGTGTTGTTTAAGTGTTCCCTTTTATGTTTTTTTGAGCAGTGTATATAAATAACTCAAGATAGCAAGCATATACAGTACCTAATACTTCTTCCTTCTCCTATTTTTCCCATAACAAAAATCCCATGAGGTGCTTTGGGCTGACTAGCCCAAAGTCACCCAGCTGGCTTCCATGCCTAAATAAGATTTGTATTAATCTCATCCTTGTTTTTTCGGAAGTCACATCACTGAGTCACAGGTAACCCTATGAAAGAACTTTGATTGCCACCTCTCAATTGCTATGAGCTTAAATAAGTCAAGCCCATGTGTTCCTCCAGGCTTAAGTAATATGATTTTGTTTGTTTCTTTAGTGCCTTCAAGTCAACCTTGGCTCCTGGCCTGGACTAGTCTTTGCAGTTTTTTTGGAAAGATTTTGGGAGTGGTTTGCCATTGCATTCCTGGTTTCCAACCTGCTACCTCAACCACTGGACCAAACTGGCTCTTAAAATATTTCCCTTAAAATCCAATCCACCACATCTGGTGTTTACAGATGATCAATTTAAGTCCAACTGAACTGAATGTGCCTATTCTGACCATAGGCACTCCCATCCAGCAGTTTTCATTTGTTTCAGTTCCTCTAAAAATGGATGCATTGCCTACATTAAAAGGCTAAGAAGGGACAGGGCACCCCATGAGCCAGTGAGTTTCTCCTCCTGTCATTTACCTTTGTTTTTAAAAGGGGATTCAAATAACGTTCCTATCTCAAGTTGCCACAGCAATGGAGTAAAAAAAAAAAAGAATCCTCTTAGATCCTTAGTTGATAAAGGAAAAATGCAAAATGTGTGTATGGATGGTGCTCACCACCAATTATATTTAATTTTGAAGATACAACCTATTGGGGTAACATGACAAAAAAGTAAATAAAAATTTAAAATAATCTGTCTTGCTTAGTAATACCCATCAGTATTAAGTGCTTGTGCTTCCCTTCCACTTCTCTGAATTATATAGACATTTTTCTGCCTGGTAATGGTTAAGAAGGGAATTTCTAAGTGATTGTTTACTGAAATCCTGCTGAAAAGGACTTTTTGCATCAGAACTGAATTCTGAGTTTGCAAAGGGGTTCAGTAATAAAGTCTGGGTTTATATTAAGAACCCTGATCTAAATCTTGGCAACGAAACAAGACCTTTATCCCTAGCAAAGCTCCTGGGTTCCAGTAGAGAGCCAAGTTAGAGTTTTGCCATCTTCTTCCAGTCCCCATTCAGACAAATAAAAACAGGCAGCTATGCATTCCAAGCAAACAAGGGATGATTTACTCTTGCAAGAGATCAAAGAACTTTTTGCTCAAAACACATTGTTCTGAGTGGGGATGGTGTATCTCTTTGCAGTCATAGGGCTCCAAGTTCAGGAAGGATATTGAACTCTCATGAGATTTGACAAGATTTTGGCACTCTCTACCTGTTCTGACCCAAACCTCGTTCCAAGAGAGCAAACACAAGACAAAGGCAGCAGTATAACCTTTTTATGTTTAAGCTAAGAATCCTGTTTCTTCACAGATAAAAGGCTGCTTCCAACTAATTAGCTCCGACAAGAAAGAGCCTTGCCAAATTTTTTGAAGTCTGACAAAAAACAACAGATAAGAAATAGTTTACAAGAGTCTTCAAATACCAACTGTAATGTCCACGAGGCTGAGTTCAAAACTCAGTTTCACAGCTGGCTTTTGTCTTCTTGAAGGAGGGGCCATTATCTTGCAGCCTTACCCCCGAGTCACACATGCTGTTGTAACTGTTTTTTCTCCAAGCAGCACTGCATGCATGTGTACTTGGCACAGGCTCCTTGGGAACCTCCTCATCACTGCTGCCAGCCCCCACAATCTCTGAAGGCAGCAGTCCACTCCCTAATGGTCCTGGCCTCTCATCTGAGTCCTCGCTCTCCTCAGCTATCTGCACCTGTTGCCAGCTAACCACAACACTACTATGCGCATCTATGTTTAAGGTGGAAAAGATGAGGACTTTGGTTACAGTTGCAACCTTCAATCTAGTTATCACTATGGATCGCTTCAATGTATGTTACAGAATAATTAAATATGAACAAAACTGTTAAAGATGCTTTTAAATCATCTTCAAGCTGCTCATTTAATCCAGAATTTACTATCAATGTCATATAGGAGTGTTACATTTTTTTGGTCATAGATGATCTTGTTCCCCTGGTATACTTTGAATTTATTTATAATGGAATGGCTTAAAATTCCAAAATTGTTTGCTGTTTTAAGATTGGAATGTATATTCTCCAAAGGACTTGGAAAAATAGATGATAAATTGAAAATCAACAGTCAACAGGGTGTTCCACCTGCAAAAAAAAATATAAATATAACTCGAGACTGGCAGCTTTATATGTTTTTCAGTTGCTAGGAAGAAATCTTTGGAATTCATATATTTTATGAGCAATATTTCTCCTCTATATCCTTTTTTCTGCTTCCACTAGAATGAAAATATGGCTGCTTTAAGGGACCCATTAAAGATGCAGCTCTTTTAATAAAATGGCGTTAAAGCAACTACCTCTTTTTTCAGACTCAGTGGAAGAGAACGGACCAGGGTGCTTTATTCCATGGTAGAGTAGTACTGAATTCATTAGAATTCCAAAGCATTCTATTTTTGAAGCATGCATAATCCATCATCATTCCAGTGATGATCATTCCTTTATTGGATGTGTTCAAGTAAGGTCTAGAGAACCAACTCACTGGGATCCTTTGATTTGGATTCTGCACTAAATTGGACTCCAGGTCTAAATAGCTCCTCCCAACTCTGTGATTTTATCCTATCATTCCCTTACAGTGATAGCAATGGTGGAAGCTACCACTCATGACTACACTTGCATTTGTAGATATTTTCTCCAGGCATATAACTGAAATATGTGAACTGCTTGTAAAAGTCATCATGTTCCATCATGTATAAGATGTATAAGAAACAGCATGAGACTGAAGTGTGACAGGGATAAAAGATGATTCTCCAAAAGGTAGGACTGAATTCAAGCACAGAAGACAAACAAGGAGAATTCTGTTGCAGGACATTTCACCACAAAACACAGATATCCTACCAGATTTGATTTGCTTCCAGCTGTAATAAATCTGTCCGAAAGATATGAGAATGGAAAGCCAAGCATAGCTTTTAAACAGAACAATAGTTTTTAGTGGCCTCAGGCTCCAGATGTTTCCTCTTAGTCACTACTGCCTCTTGACAACTTTTGCCATGGCTAAATCTGGCACCATTTTCCACAGCAGTGTGTAAACATTTGTAAGGAGAAGGAAGATAAGGAAATACCCCCCTGCAAATAAGAGATTAATGGATGCTGGTAGGCACTATTAATGCTTTAGAAATACCCAATGTTTGCCTGAAGGATACTGAGGCAAATAAAGAATAAGGAAATATGAATATTTGAATTCATTTTTTGAATCTAATCTTAGTGCTCACAATCGTAAACAGGGAGGAAAATGAAATGAGTTGAAATGCCAAAATCCAAATCTATAACTTTTTAGAATTTAATTTTGGAAATTAATAAATACAATATCCAGAGATCATTGTTCTGAAAATTCTGGACATTATGTAGAAGAAATGAAAAGCTTTAGAGATACCAAATTGTAATGCACTATTTGGTTGAGCAGCTTTATTAGTGATTGTTACTGGCTGGCACGAATGGTTATTTCTAGCTCCTTGGCTGAATAAAGGATTCTTCTGAAAAAGATTTATGAAGTTGAGCCTGTGAGTTTGATAACCTAGGGCTCCTGCTTGGATGCTACTACTTCTTGAGCACTACTGTCATGTTTTTAAAGGTGTAGATTCATTCTGCAACAGTGATTTAACTCCATGGTAAACAGAAGGCTTTTGAAGCTTTTCAGTATCTAATAGCTTTTAAAATCCTAAACTTTCCTTGCTGCTCATATAGTAGATTATTAGGAAGAATAAGCTGCAAACAACCAGACAATTTATGCAAATGTATGTGGATAAATGCATGGACTGTTTCTAATTGAGGAAAATATTTTTCCTTCTCTCCATCTTAAAATAAAAAGATTGCAAGATTTAAGTCAACCCTTTAAGAAGCACAAACCAGTTACAGAAACATGCAAGTCTGAAAAAAGCTTATCCTTCCTTTACTTTTGCTTTCCAGAAAACTAGGGGAGGATCCCTTCTGAGATGTTTCCCATGCCTGTTTTCCTTCTGTGGATTGAAATACCTTTTGTTTTGGTTGATTGAATTATTGCAATATGCTCTTCCTAGTGTTGTCCTTGAAGACCATTTGGAATTTACAGTTAGTCTAAAATGGAGAGGTATTGGCAGTGCTTTGTGAACTGCTTCTGATGCAATTTAAGATATTGGTTATTGCCTATAGCACCCTTCAATTGCATAGGGCCTGGTTTCTTGAGAGATTACCTATTTCCTCATGTTTCTGCTTACCTTTCCAGAAACATGAATGATATCCCTAAGGAGAGTTGTACTGCTCTCAGGCTTCTGACTTTTTGCAACCTGCTTTAGAGCTTATGGTTTTCCCAGGCCCTGGGCTAGAATGAAAGCTTCTTTGGTTGGTTATTGGCAACTTAGCTTTTTTTGGGGGGGGGGGAGGGTTGGGGGTTGCTTCTGGCTAGTTCTCATTTTATCTTTTAATGTATTTTGTTTTAATTTTTATACGTACAGAATGTAAGGTGTCCTTAATCACTATAGAATCAAATGGCCTGCCCTTTCCCTACCCACTGTGCTCTAGTGAAAACAAGTGAGACCTTTAGACAAGAAAGGGAATTTTAAAGTTCATGGGAAATTATTGGTAAACAGAAAAGCTGGCTGTGCAGCACATTTTTTTTACTCTGTGCACAAAAAATACAGAATGAATGTAATCTTAGGTGAAAAATGTGACTCCATGAAAATTTTCCTTTTCCTTTCCCCTCTACCCAATAATTCTATAGAGTAGAACAAAATTTCACACTGTGCCATTTTTTCTTACATGTGTTTCAACCTGTAGAGGCTGGCTGAATAAAGTATTCATGGATTTCCATAATTCCTGCTCATTATGAAATGCAGAAGAATGCAATATGAAAAACGGCAAGAACATTCACATTTCATACATGTGTAGAGGTCAGAGAATTCAGCTTTTTGTGAATAATGCAGACTTATTTTACCACAGAATTTTTTACTTGTTTCCTGGTAATTACAGATGATTTTATAAGCAAGTCTAATCTAGCTAATGGTAGCACTGTCCAAGATCAAAACATTTGATACATTTATTGAGAATAAACCACACAGAGCAATGTGGTAATAATTTCCAATAAACACACCTAGCTTTGGGTTATGAATTCTGCTTAAAAGCCCTGGGCACATCAGCCATTACCAATTTGTTACTTTGATTTTAATGGGGCAGTCACAATAGCTTTATTGGACTGTAGCCAAGACTCTACATAGCAAATGTTTTCAAAATTACAAACTGCCATGGAAATTTAAGAAATTGCAATTATATATAATCATACCTTAATCCACTTCTCACTATATGTAACTTGTTATGTAGCACAATTAATCTCCCTGGGTGGAAAAGCCCATTGCCATCTTCCTGAAAGACTAATCCAGTCTATGCCATGGACAAAGGCAAAGTCACACTGTCTGCAGGCGGAAAAATTGGTTTTGGCAGGGAAACCCCCCCTTGAAGTATCAGAAATCAGAACGTTACCTCTCTTTCCCAAAATAAGTGGACTCAGAAAAGTTATCTACTATAATGTTTATTAAATAGTACTTTTAAAAGGCTTTTATACAAATCATAGAAACACAGTTTGGGTTTTTCTTTAAACACTGAAGAATCACAATAAAAGCTTTAAAGTCCACATGATCTGGCACAGCCAGTAAAATGATCAAACTACCGTGAGCTGGTAAGATATGCAAAATCCCATTTCCTGCATTTTTCCTCCCTCTTACTCTTTAGATATCTCCTTAGAAAGCAAAGATCCTGCAGTGCTCCTACTGGCCATGGTGAAGCTGACCATGGGAAGCAGGAAGGCAGGCAGGGAGGGAGGGAGAGAGGGGGCAAACAATATTTCAGCAAAGGTATTGGTAGCACTAGGCTGCATTTCTTTGTCCATCTGGAAAAAGGGAGGTTACTAAAGAACATGGATCATCAAGCACAACATACATTTGTAGATGACAACATACCGACATGAAAATATGCACCAATTCTTTTTGTTTTTTCTTTCACCCTATGAAAAATCCAATCAAACACCATTTTATGCATTAGAACAGTAAAGCACCCAGCACGGAGGTAGGTCAGGTATCAGCTATGCAGCATTATGGCCAGATTCTTGCTCACTGAGTGCACACACAACAAAGCCCCTGTACCTGCCAACATGGAATACAAAGTGTATGGGATTCTTCAATTGCATGCCATTTGCTCTGCCCTCCCGGTTGAACCTATGCTGAGGGCAGCAGCCTCCTCTGCCTCCATTAAAGATACAAGAAACCCCACATAGCCACTTACATATAAAATACATACAGAGAACTCACAAGCACGCGCAAACACATATACATTGTAATATATGTATACACGAACTCTCACTCTCTGTATGTCTACTATAGACAGCAACACTACCTTTCAATATATCTATATCATCTCTGAGATCTTCCTTCATCCACCATGCAAGTATAAGAGAAATATGGATGGGACCCCATCCAACTATGCTTTATTCTTCCACTGAAAACCATGGAGTGCTTCAGTGATAAGCCTTAGCTGGCTTGTGGACCTTTCTTCAACATTGCTAGCAGTAATCAGGTCTGCCAAAGGAGCCCCTGTAAAATTGGATGATCACGTTCTATATGGTACTTCAGTTTAGGGTGAGTTGAAATGTATTTGTATATGGTATACCTGGATAGATATAGTCATTATTCTGTTAGAGCAAGGCTGTTTAAGGCAGTGCTTTTGAAATGAAATACTTGCTACCCGAGTACTTTCTCTAACTGCCTTCTGCTATGGAAATTCAGGAGCACATAAAAACTAAACTCTTACACAGAACTGGGAGCATATTCCAAAGTATTTTCCAGGACACAAGCCACTAGCTAGCCAGCTTTGCTCTGTGTGAACAATGGATGTTCCAAAACTCCCAATGCGGCTATTTATTTTAGGAATGATGGATGGCATCTTGCCCGTGCTGTTTTTCAAGGACATCTAGTTACAGGTAGTCCTCAATTTACAACTATTCATCTATTGGCTGTTCAAAGTTACAACGGCACTGAAAAAAATGACTTCTGACAGTTGCAGCATCTCCACAGTCACGTGATCAAAATCTGAGGGCTTGGCAACTGGCATGCACTTGATCAATGGCTGAAGAATCCTGGGGTTGCCATTTGTGACCTCCCCAGCCAACTTTTGATAAGCAAATGGGAAAAGCCAGATTTGTTTAACAACCATGGCATAAAAAGTTGCAAAATCTAATGCAACTCACTTAATAATCACTTTGCTTAGCACTGGAAATTCTGGTTCCAATTGTGATCCTAAGTCAAGGACTACCAGTAACATTATTTCTTTCAATGAGTTGCTCTTGCTGGTCTTCTGTGGAATGGAGAAAATAGTGTGAAAATCAATGCTTTAACATCCTGGTCTATCACAGAATTAAATGCACCAAAATCAGCTGCACTTAAGCACACCTACACCTGCACAAAATGGTGACTTCAGTGTGTTAAAGTGAAAGTAAGTGCCTTGTTCATACCCTTGTACACAGGTGGTTATTACCACATACACCAAACGTTCAGCTTGGTAAACATGCATATAAAACTGTCCAGAAGAGCATTTCATAGTTTGCATGACAGTAGATCCTGTGTGTGTAGGATAGTTACTGAAAATCCTCACTTCTATACATGTATACATATATGACACATGCGTACCCAAAGATGTACCATTACATTCACAAGTAGCAATTTAGAAATGCATTCTAGTGAAATGTAACAGGTGACAATTACTGAAAATTAGGTACATTCCTAGAAAAGAGCTTAGCCAGCACAAAGATGAAGCTATATCAGCATTATAGCATTATCATTGAGTGTCAATCTATCATAGTAAGCTATCACGTGTCATTCCTCAAATTACCACTTTAAAGAAAAACTGCTTATCCAATCTGCTAATTTGGAAAATATCCCACACCTCAGTCACTATGAATTAAAAAACAAAAAACAAAACACACCCTGTGGCTCGAAGATTGCTGCCAAGAGCTGAAAAAAGGCATTGGAAATTGAACGTTGGTACTGTAAACTGGTCTGCAAGATACTTCAAGCATGGCACAGCACACATGAAAACATTAGTTATATATTTGACTATCTGAGAGGACAAAACTCTACCCAGTAGAGATCTGATGGCAATGAAGAAGTGAAGGAGGAAGAGGGATAAGGAGAAACATTGAATGCCTCAGTTGTAATTCAGTACATCACACACCTCTAAGGGAAAAATATTTTTCTAAGGCACTTCATTAAAAAAAGTCAAATACATATTCACACAAAGCCCTTCAAAAATAAACAAATTGCTATGCAAACCACAACAAGCAAGTTGCATTTTTCTGAAGGAAGAAGGTGATAGAAGATTGCTCCAGATCCATTTATGTGACATCCATACTAGAATATCAGCTTAACCTTGATACCCTGCGATGTTGCCATAACTTTAGGTTTCCAATGGCTGGGTCCTCCTGAAAGGACCTTAATCTGTGAAGCACCAATGTCTTCGCCAGACAGCACCACAATTATGAATCTTCTCAAAGGGTACATTAGTTTAGAATCCTTTGCAGAAAAATTAAGTCCTTCTTATGGGCTAATGATGACATTAAATCATATCTGCCAGTTAGAGGTATCATTGCCACCCTGTGTGATGGGCTGAATAACTACATTTACTCCACAAGTCTTTTAATACTTCTTTTTTCCCCATCAGAGTGGACACAGCATTAACAAAATATATTTATTTGTCTATCTACCTAGCAGCCTGTCTTCCTCTTGAAATATATAAAAAGCCATCTCCTGAGTTCTTGGGCACCTTACAATTGTGTCTTTTGTTTGTGGCAATGTTCACTAAAAAAATAAGATTAAAAAAAGAGGGAAAGAAAGAAAAGGAGAAGAAAGCCCTTGTGATGAAGGCCTCTGCTGTTTCAGTCCAAGATCTGGATTTAATAAATGGCTCTTTTTCACAAACCACTTTAAGGCTCTTCAGCTTCTCTGGAGGAGGTGCTTCTGTCAACTTTCACATCTCAGGCTGCCTGTTTCTTTTGCTTGGTAATCCAGGAAGAAAGTGCTGCTTTTCCCACTGATCCATGAGCCAGATCCTCTCCTCCTCCCCCCTCTGTCCCCAGTCACTGCCACTCCTTTTCCGATTGGTGAAAAGGAACCACACGGTTTCATTGCTGGTGTGGGGGAGATTGGAAGTGGCTGCAGCTTCCTGGACTTGTACAATCACTCACAGCACTGAGACAGTCCCTTTCATTCAAGCACCATTTCTGAAAGGTGATCTACTGGCACGCGGGTTCCTGTGTGTGTGAGCAAGTGTGAGATTATAATTACTAAAACTAAAAAGGGGAAGGGGAGGGGAGCATTTAGCAATCTCATCCGAAGAAGGAAGTGGCAAACAATTATGCACATTTTCTCCCTCGCTTCCTCAAAACCAAGTGGATCTTTTGCCTACTACAGATGCGATTGACTCACAGAAGAAATAAAATAGAGAGCATGGTGGCTGCTTTGTTTGAGCCTACCCAATTCTTCCTGAAAGAACAATTACCTACATTTCTTACAAATGGTAATCCTCTTTCAACTTTCTTCTTGCTGCTGCTTTCTTCTTTTTCTTCTAAACAACAGCAACCCCCCACCCCTTCAGCATTCCAGCATGGGCTTGTGTAAAATTATGGCATTCAGTTCCCATAGAAAAAGTAATCTTCCCCAGCCACTACTGCTGGAATGAAATGTCAAATGTGATTTCAGTGCAATCAGTCATGCCTCAGAGCAACACTTTTGGTGGTTCATTTTGACCTTGTGTTTGATGCCATCATAAAGCTCAAAGTTATAATTCTCCAGAGTGGTAGAGCTCCGGGAAGAGAGGCTAGTGTAGTAACAGGTGCAGTACAGTAGTAGCCCAGCACAAATTGCCCCTAGAAGAACTCCTAGAGAACTCATGGCTATGATGGTAACCAGGATGGGATCCAGAGTATATAGCCAGCTCTTCTCTGTGTCCACCAGTGGAGTCAGTGGGGAGTTTGTAGAAAGTGTGGTGTGATTACTGTCCAGGTTTATGGCATCTGAAATGCAATAGGAAGCAAGGGGTTATCAGAAAAGCCATTTTGGGTGGGATTAGTAAAGGAAATGCTCCTGAGGGAAAAGGGCTCCCATGGACAATTTGGAGGGGCCAACTTCTAGAACATTTATCTGAAATTGGTTGGAGGACAAGCTTTACATGTCCTTTAATCAAATTGTCACTGTGATTGTGGGAAATCTTGTCCTGTAGGAACCAGACCTTCATTTGTATACTTATAGGAAGGTTAAAATGTCTGAAACTAAAGGGTTAATTAAACACTGTTGCTTTGGCAGATGCTGTGCAATTCATTTTAAACTTGACCTCATAACTTTCTTTACTACTGGGGACTCTTGCTGGCACTTCTACGTTCTCAAGCCACATGCAACAGGGAGCTTCTGTCTCCTAGATGGAGACATAGTTCAGTATTCATTGTCTCAGCCTGACCTCCAATCTGCATCACTTTATAATAGTTTCCCTTCCCATGTTTTGCCTGCTGTTTCAAAGATATGCTCTATGGTTTTACTTTAGTGAGAAAGGCTTAAAGTGCAGGATTTTGCTTGCATCCCTAGTGAAACAAATTGTATCTTTTAGTTGCCAAATGTTTCTGCTGCCTAATTTGTCCCCGATTCATGCTCCAGTTAAAGCTTTACGTTTCTCTTTGTCTAGATCCATCACATCAGAAGGATGCTAATTCTGTAATGGTGAGATTAGGCTGGCAGGGAAGCATAGGGAGCATATACGTTTAGAACTTCTCCAGGCCTTAAAGGAGTATGATAGATATTAGCTTGCTGTAATTTCAACTTGCTCTCATTCTATATCTGAGAAAAGATATGCTGGATGTTTTTGTGAAAGCAGTGTGTGTGTGTGTGTGTGCAATTGTGTCAGCATCCATCCACCAATTAATAGATGGAGCTCTTGCAATTAACAGGCCCTACTTTGTATAGTGCAGATGCTAATTAGTATTATGCAATGTGAAAGCAAAACTTGCCCTGGCTATGGGACCAACAGTTATTAAAATACTGTACTTCATTCCTATACCCTAAACATGATTTTTGTAGCCAGAGGTAATGACTCACACACACATCTCTACCAATTCTAAAGCAAACTGATATAATCCACATACCTCAGATTCATAAATGGCTTACTTGTAGCTCAGCAACAATTTGATTTTCAGAGAATCATAGAAAGTAGAATTGAAACTTGAATACTGAAGCAGGGAACATATGCCACTCACCATCTTCAGAGTTTTCTCCAAAATCTTCCCCATGAATTGAAACCTCATCCTCTAATGCTGGGAAATCCACTGGAATGAAAAAGATATTGTAAAATGTCTAATTCAAAAAGCAGGGACCATATAAACTTCCCTTTAAATAAATACACACTTTTCAAAAAGGTTTTTCCCCAAGGCTGTTTATAGCCAAAGCTAGTATCCATTCATATTTATTAGTATATTGTGGGAAATGCATGCATCACTGTAACTTTTTTAATATTACAGAAACTTCTATTTTTCTATCAGCCTGCAGGGAAAATGAGAATTGGAGGAATAAAACCAGATAAGTCTGATTATTACCAAAGGATGCTCCTTTATAATGGCTATGCTTCATTAATAGCATGATCACATTTCCATAGTGCCCATTGTCCCAAGCTAGTTTATGGAAGCCATGTATCATCATAACATGTATGATTGTGAAAGCCAGATTAAGTTAAAAAGAAAAGAATTCCATACATTCCTTCAAATATTCATGCAAATCCTTTTATAAGCCTAAACCTTTCTTATAAAAAAAAGCTTTCTTTAGATTTCTAGAAACATGCTGAAAAATAAGTCTAGAGGTGTCGTCGAGTGTGCTAATATGCCACCACAGTATGTATTTTATTATACCTCTCCTTGGGAAGTAGTCTGTGAAAAGCATTGAGTAAATGTTTCAAGAAAGTATAAGTAGCTATATTTTCAAGATACATTTGAAAATGTAGATGCCACTTCCTCAATATTTTCTCCTCACTGCTACTTCCTTTTCATTGTACACTCTGCCCTTTGATACCCTCAAATATCACCTTCACTGACCCACACATTAAACTTCTTCTCCATTCTTTTTTTTTGTTTTTTGTTTTGGCCCTTCCATAGTACCCACTTCTGACTGCTTCTCTCTCTTAGCAGCTCTTTCTGTGCTACTTGCTTCAGGCTATTCATTTACTCTGGAGCCTGGAAAATCAGGATAGTGACTACTGTACAGTCAAAATGGATTTATCTGGTCGTTTTTCTCTTTTCCTTGGTTTCATTTTTCTGCTTCCCTGATTTCCATGCCACTTAAAGTTTATGTAATCTGCTCAGATTTCCCATGCTTTCCTCTTGGAAGGAGGGACAGGGGATATTGTATGTGTCTCTGACCATAGATGTGTGTATGCTCAAGAGAAAAATAAATGTATGTTTGTACATCCATTTTCTTTTTTGGAAAGCAGAGTGTACAAGTTAACCTTTGTATATCTAACTACTTATCTAATTTGATCAGGTGACAGTCAGACATATATATGTTGATGAATAGGAGAAACATTAACTTAGCAAATGAAGTACTATTAATTTTATAGATGAACTGTCTCGGAGGTTTTTATGGAAACTGTGATTTTTCAAACTAATTTGACACACTTATGTCTACCTTTTTACTAATTATAGTTCTTTGGGAATTTATATTTTAAAAAGAGAATTTTCCCCATTTTAAAAAATAATCTTATGTCTGCAATGGGGGACATTAGACATTCTACTACATTTCAAAAGTTGACTTTTATACCTATTGTTTGTGGGTGGGCATTAAATACAGTATGTTGGTATGGAGCTGAAATTGAATTATACTTCCTTATTAATTTTCTATTCTTTTATCATTGCAGGGATTCCATAAACATGATTTGTTACATCAATTAATTTTATTTAATTTTTTTAATGGTCCATCCACTTTTTGGACCTGGCATCATCCAATTTGGGAATAGGGGGCCTTTGATGGAAGATATAAGGATTAACAATAGTTGTGCAGTAGACATTTTGCTTTTTTTTTTTTTTTTNCAATAGTTGTGCAGTAGACATTTTGTTTTTTTTTTTTTTTTACTCCAGGGCAATATCTCACATTTTTAATGCTAAAAAAGCTTATGCATGAACATACATATAATCATTGGATCACTTGATACTTGAAGGCTCTTGAAGCAGAGGGAGGGTTATGCATCCCTGTAACTGTTCTCTCTCTGCTAATAAACAGAGAAAGCTCTGCCCTTCTTACAGGGTTGGTATCGCCAAACAAATGTCAATCTACACATGGGCAGTTGGGAGTTACATGTGAGGATTGCTGCCACCACAGTGACAATGTTGGAAGTGAGGAAGTGACTAGCATCTGATTTGTGGGCAAATATTTCCCCCAGATTAATCTTTGGTTGATGTTGAATCCATCAGAGATTGAAGTTCTATGTGTCAACACAACTGAACTCCCTTCACAAATAAATCCAATCAACAAATGTGCTACATTTTTATTCTTTAGTGTCAGAAATGGTATCACAAAACACTGTCCTTCTCATTCTTAAGGGAAAAGTATTCTGCTGTTCAGTTTGTTTCACATAAGTTGAAACACAAACAAAAAACAATCAGCTGACAATTTGTAAGGCCAATGAGGTGAAACATGAATATGTGCTTGACAAGCATGGCACAAACAAATGCCTCCCACAGAAGGTGGTGATACAACAGCCAGGATTACAAGCAATTATTAAAACTACAAATGTACTTGCCGCAAGAAAATTAAATCTGAATTGCTATGCAGAAATGTGTGAGGGGTTCTGTTATAGGTGCAGGCCTTGCTAAGTATGTCTGAAAAACAAAACAATCTCAAGCAGGTGCAAAAACAACAACAGCAGTTCAACAGCAGCTTGGAAAACCGGGTTTTCAAAACACCCTCAAGGCCAGATAGATACATTTTGCTGCCTCAAGCAAGAGTCCAGAGGGCACCCTCTTCTGCCATAGCCAATTTTCAGCTGTGTTGCATCATTTAGAGTAGAGCTAGACTGAAAATGTATCTTGCCTCTTTCTTTCTTTCTTTCTTTCTTTCTTTCTTTCTTTCTTTCTTTCTTTCTTTCTTTCTTTCTTTCTTTCTTTCTTTCTTTCTTTCTTTCTTTCTTTCTTTCTTTCTTTCTTTCTTCCAGTTGTCATTCAACAGAGTAAAAGAATTATGAGTTCTTTTTTTAAATTATCTTGAACAGAATAAAATTCTCTTGCATTTAGTGATGAGGTAGGCAAGGGTTTGTGTGGTGGCCAGTCTTTCACTGGACAACCATTTCTGCAATTTTCCATAGCCATTTTTATTTCTAGTACTTCTAGTAAGGGAGAAACTATGAGACAATTCCCTCCCATTCCTTAGGGCTTTTTCTGTGCTTCCCAGAGTATTGCATTCCTCTGCATTTCCTGAGAAATATCAGTGAACAACACAAGTAGCATCCTCCACACCACCAGCAGTAAAGCTCAAAGCAACCACCAAGTGCCATTTGAAAGAATGTTTCGAAGCCTAAAAATAACCTAGAATTAAAAAGATTCCTCTGCCTTAAGAGGTGAAAAGCTTCTAAGACATCAAATTTTGTAGAGTGTTCATATAGAACACAACTCTTGTATTACATCTCTGGAGTTGTTGGCAGCAGAAACCCACTGAACAATCAGCACTGTTTCCATTATAATATGATCTGTCAAACACTTGGCTTCAAGATTTTGAAACTGCAATACTGGTGCAGTCCGTCAGCCTCACTCTTGCACAGAATCGTCCGGTGAGGGAAGAGCAGCCCACTAAAAAAGCCTTAGAACTGAGTGGAAAATCCATAGCTGAGTATGGAGCAGGGTCCTAACAAAGGTATTATCCAGCTGTAAATGTTTTTTCTGTTCTGGTTATGTGTTTTATTCCCCTTTCTGAATATTTATCCTTCTTAGGAGACAAACAGCCTTCAAAGTTTGGTAACAAACAAGCCAACGATCAGTATTAGCAGCCACTGATCACCTGAATCCTCCATGAACCTGTACAATCCCATTTTTAAACCAGTCAAATTGTCTCCCATTATCAAAATTTCTGGCAGCAAATTCTACCAATTACCAATGCACTAATTGAAAAAAAAATCTTTCTTGTGTCTTATGAATCATCCAGCATTTACTTTTAGGGGATGATCTCAGCTTCAAACATTGTCAACGCAAAACATCTCTTTCACCACACTTTCTACAGTATGCATGATTTTAAATAAAGTATCCCCTCCCTTGTCTCTTCTTTTTTTTAAATCTATTCAGTAGTCTTATTTACTGACCACTCTTTCAGTGATAATTCAAACCTGTGATGTTGCTGAATAAATGGTACTTACAACTGTTCCTTGAAGCTCTGGCTGTCCCATATATTTGCAGTCATGTGATCTGAAATGAGGGTGCTGGGCAACCAACTCATACTTACAGTAGTTGCAGTGTTTAATGGTCACACAATTGCCTTTTGTCCCCTTCCTTGCTAGCTTTCCACAAACAAAGTCAATGGGGAAGCAAACAAGGAAGGTCACAAATCACTCAAGCAAGTCCCTCCCCATCCAACCTCCCTATGCTCATGATTATGATACCGTAATTTTTTTTGTCTCTCATTTTGGGGGACGTATCAAAAACTGTTTGAGTATTGAATAGTCAATACTCATTCTTCAAGCCTTCTAGGAAGACATCTGCCCTTGAATAAAGAGAACATTTGTACAAACATTTATTTACACTTGCTAGACATTCATGCTTTACTGATACTGTTAGGGTTTTTGTTTGATCAAAATCTTTATTCTTCATATTCCTACTTCCTTTCCTATATAGTCTATGAATCATGTAATGAGAACTTTAAAGTGTTTGGGCAATCGCAGGAGTGAGTGTCAATCCTATTTCCAATAAGTATATGTTATAATGTTATATTGCCACTTACCATTGTTAAATGTGGCTTCCCTTCTTCACTGTGATAATAGTCTGCAACTCTTTATTTAAGTGTGCAAATAATGGTTATTTAACAAGAACTACTAGTGGTATTCCAAAGGTAGTTGTTGGATTCTTCACTGCAGTGGTCTTTCTCTATTAATCTTATTGCCAAGCCAATATCATAAATTAAACACAGTGAGGAAAATGATCACTGGAGGGAGAAGTGAGGGAGAGGGGCAAGATCCAATTAACATCAGATGGACATATTTCCATTGCTGCCATACAGCATGATTAACTCGAAATAAAAGAGTGTCTCCTTCTCTCAGCATGATCCAGAATCCAGAAAGGGCCGAATTCTTGATAGAAAGGCACTTTAATCTGATTGGCTTTAGAGGAGCTACAGGTAGTAGATTGATTTGTATTCTTGTTGGGAAGAATTGTATTGCTTCCATTGGCCTCAACACAGCTAGCCATCATACAGTGATTCTGAAATGAAGGGGCATTGGTCTTACCTGATATGCCTTTTCTCTTTGGGAGGAGATGCACTCAGGCATGGGTTGACCTCATCTTGCTAGCTGATTGGACTGAGTCTCTCAGAGCTGTGAGGACATGCTCTATTACCAATGGTCCTCAGCTTTTGGCGAAGGCATAGAGACAGACTGATGTGTTTTCTTGATGATGATGTGTACCACTGGATTCAAATCAGTCCTATTCTTGATGATGGTGTGTACCACTGGATTCAAATCAGTCCTGGAGATGCTATCTCCACCCAAAAAGAAAAGGTGTATCAAGTAAGGCCAACGCCCATTCTCCCCATGGTGGAGATAGCATCCAGGCATGGGACATACCAAAGCTGGCTTGTCCTATGGGTGGGCTGCCGTCTGGTCTGAAGGCCCCTGGTCAGAGTGGATCCTCTGGAAGACTCACCTGCCAAAGGCTGCTTCAGCTGAAGCAAAAGAGCCCAGCTTATAATGTTTGATGAAAAGGGACAGTGAGGACCATGTAGCTGCTCGGCAAACCTCTTCAAGGGAAGCCTGGGAAGCCCACACTGCTGTTGTGGCAGCACTCCTCGTGGAATGTGCAGTTATCTGCCATGGCAATGGAAGGGTCTGCAGTTTGTATGCCCTGGCAATGCACATCCTGATCCATTGCCACACAGTCGATAGAGTGACCTTACAGCCCAGGGTAGAGGGCTGGAAGGAAACAAAGGGGGACTCCATCTTCTGAAGGGGAAAGTCCTCTTAATATATGCGTAGGACCCTCCTTACATCCAGTGTGTGCCACTTCTTCTCAAGTGAGTGCAGTGGCTTGGGACAGAAGTCAGCAATATAACCTCCAGGGCTCTGTGAAACCAAGAGTTCCCTTTGGGACAAAGGAGGGGTCTAAAGGCAAAACCACTCTATTTGGGTGGAAGATACTGAGGTCCTTCCAGATGGAGAGGGCCACCAACTCTGAAATTAGTCAAGCTGATGTGATGGCTACCAGAAAGGCCACCCTGTGTGTTAGAAGGTGCAGGGTGGTCAACCTCAATGGTTTGAAGGGAACTTTAGTCAATGACTGCAGTACCTTAGAAAGGTCCAAAGTCAGATATCAATGAACCACTGGAGGCTGGAGATTTACAGCACCCCTAATGAACCTGCACACAGTTGGATGCCGTGTAAAAGACTCCCCAGCCCCCAAGGTAGGATCAAAGACAGGGCTGCCATCTGACGCCGAATAGTGTTGGGGAATAGCCCTTTGTCCAGCCCCTCCTGGTGGAACTCAGGCATTTGGGCCACTGACCCTGCTGCAGGGTCCACACTTGACGTAGAAGGCCCTCCAGGTTGCATCCTATATGCGAGTGGTGCAAGGCCTCCTTGGGGCCTAAATGGTCTGAATCACCTCGGAAGGAGAATTGTCCCAGATCAGAAGTTCCTGCTGAAACACAAGGCAGTCAGCTAGAGCCACTGAGGGTCTGGGTGGACCAAGGCCTCCTGGCTAAGGAAGACCTTGCTCAGTGGTATCCTCCAAGGTCTGGTCATAGATAGGTTCACCAGGTCGACAAACCATGGCTGCCTGAGTCAAAGGGGTGCAATAAGTACTATCTTTGCCTTTTTCTCCAACAGTTTCCATAGCACCTGCGGAATAAGGGACAGGGGAGGAAAGACGTAGAGAAGACCCCTGGGTCAAGGACTGTGAAGGGTAGCGATCCCCTCTGCCCCCGGGACCACAAACCTGGAGAAGAATCTCTGTAGTTGTGTGTTGTCCTGGATGGCGAACAGGTCTACTGCTGGTAGTCCGAGGCAGTCCGATAGCTCCTGAAATAAATTAGGTTGCAGGCGCCACTCCGAATGGTCGATCATGGCCCTGCTAAGCCAGTCTGTCTGGACTTTGGATAGCCTGGAAATATGCTCAGCCCTGAGCGACAGATGATACCTAGAGGTATAGCATCAGAGTCTTAGAGTGGGTACCCACTTGGTGATTTATATGGCCTTGGCAGCCACATTGTCTGTTAGGACCAATACATGTCTGTCTGACACCATGTCCTGGAAGCTCTTGTGGAACAGATGGACTACCATCTGTCCCTCTGGACTAACTTCCAGCCAATTTATGTTGTGATCCAGATCGGCCTTAGACCACTGTCTCTAGGCCATCCTGGACTGGAGATGGATCCCCCAGCCAAAGAGGCTGGCATTGGTGGTTATAGTCAAGGGGCTCAGCTCCTTACCTAAAGGGCAGTGAGGACCACCACTGGAAAGAGCAAAATGCTGTAGGAGGAACCCTGACCTTGGCAGGTGAGTTGTTCCTACCAGTACTTTGATAGGGCAGGAGGAACCACTGGAGAGATATGGCATGCAAGCATGCCCAAGGCACAATAGAAATATAAGAAACCATTTTACCCAGGAGCCATGAGAGAAGGGCCAGAAGCACCGTTCTTTCTTTCCTGACCAGACTTATCAAATCCTTTAGGCTTGTCTGATCCTTTAGGCTCCTGGGACTGGATCAGGATGTCACCAGGCAGCACTGAATGCACATGGGAAGAACCCTGAGATGAGCTGCCAGGACAGCCAGCAACTTTGTAAAAGCCCTGGGTGCGGACGACAAACCAAAGGGCAGGGCCCGATATTGGAAATGCTGGCTGGCATAATAGAATCGATCAGCAGGTAATATAGGAACATGCAGGTCTACTGAAAGTGAGGAAGTCACCCTCCCTGATGCTGTCTAGGATTGACTGCAGAGAGTGCATCTTGAGCCACCCGTATGTTAGTTAGTGGTACAGCCATTTCAGGTCCAGAATTGCCCCCCCCCAGGCATTTTGTATTACAAAGAGGATGGAATAAAATCCTATCCCCTGTTGGTCCTATGGAACAAGTTGAACAACTGATATCCAACAGGTGCTGGATAGCTGATTCCTCAAGGGTGTGGAGAGGAACCCTAGAGAGAGGCCAGACCTAACTGTCTCTAGAACCAAGGCATCTGTGGTGACTTCCTCCCAGTGCCTGGCAAACAAGGCCAGGCAGCCTCCAATGGGAGGTTGGCCAAACCTTGACTGAGCTTATCTGAGTGATTAGGCTGAGCTCGCTGTTCCAATTGATCTTCTGAAAAATGGCAGGAATGAAAAAAAATGGCAAGAAAAATGGCTACTGCACCCCTGGGGGCTGCTTGTGGGCTTCTCTGGGCAGCTTCTTTCTACCCTTTCCCCCTCCAATCTTATTTAGGGCTTTGTCCTGCCTTTGAGTGTCCTTCTAGCTGCCTTGAGGCTCTTCTGAGACCATGCAGCCTTAGGCTTGGACTTCAAAGATCCCTTTGTCTCCCTTAAGGAAGCATTCTCGGGGCACTGAGGTGCAGATGGTGCAGAAGCCACCTCTTCAGTCATCCTGTGTCCGCAGTTGCCATCGACCATGCTGTCCATCATTTTGGGATGCTGTGACAAACAGGCTTGCTCAATGAAGAGCTCTGCTGCTGTTGTGGTCTGGGAAGCTAAAGGTGTGCCTGGAATGCAGGCAAGGATTTTAAACATCCCACTGACCAGGGGAGGCAGCCTGACCTGTTCCAAAGTGATTTCTGAACTAACAGTTTCTTTGCACCTCTTTTGACAGTTGGTGCGGCTTCTGTGGCTTAGCTGTGCAACACAGGCAGGTACTTTCTGGCTCCCCGAGACCTCCAAGATAGCGGCGTGGAGCAAAGCTCATTCATGCTAACCATTGGCACGCTTCCTGAAATGCCTGCCAGTCCCCTGGCCTTTAGTGGGTCCAAGATGAAGCCCTTCACACTGGGAGATCCAGTGCTCTACCAGTAGACCGGGAACTAGCCAGATTGGAAATAACATCCAGGAAAAGTAGTGCTGTAAAATGGTTCAATTAAGATTTGAAGAGTGGAGTAATTTTTGACACATCCGCCCCAATAATTTTTGACACATCCATCCTTGACTGAGTTAAAAGCTGGGGTCCATTGGTAACAGAGGCATGTCCTCATAGCTCTGACAGACTCAGTCCAATCAGCTAGCAAGACAAGGTTCACCCCATGCCTGAATGCTATCTCTACAACAAAGGAGAAAACATAGGTTAGACATACTATCTAGGGAAATATTTACTTACTGGGTTTTTTCAGAATTTGGAAACCATAAACGCTTATTATAGTTTAGACAGCAACTTCTAAGTTGCTAAGTTGCTAGGAAGGAAGATACCTTCCTAAATACAGGCTGAGATCCAGAGGTGGTATTCAGCAGGTTCTGACTAGTTTTGGAGAACTGGTAGCAGAAATTTTGAGTAGTTTGGAGAACTACCAGCAAATACCACCTCTGACTGGCCTCCCCCCTAACTATTCTCTGCCTCCTGAGTCCCAGCTGATTGTCTGGATCTTCTTTTGTTGCCCTGCACAGGAGAACGAAGCTGGAAAGCAGGTTAGTGGGGTGGGGAGGGAATGGGATTTTGCAGTAACCTTCCCCCAGAAGTGAGGTGGTAATGAAGATTTTACAGTATCCTTCCCCTGCCATGCCCACCAAGCCATGCCACCAAGCCACGCCATGCCCACAAGCCACACCCATAGAACCTGTAGTAAAAAAAATTTGAATCCCACCACTACTGAGATCCAACAGTGAATTTAAAACCTTGGGGGAAATTAATGACATAAAAGCTATTGTAAGCAGTGCCTTATAAACTGATTGTCTATTTTATCATTTTTGCTCAGTCCATTAGAAGGATAGTACAGAGCTGGAAAAGAGCCAGTGGGCTTGAATCAAAGAGCATGATGTCAATCTTGTACAGCCAGCTGCTGAAGATGGCTGGGAAAATTAGGGATAATAAAAGAATGTCCTCCAATCTGGGATCCTACAAAGGTTTTCCTCTGCTGCTCCTATTCAAACTCTCTTCTGGCTGGTCATTCTAACTATTGCAGATTGAGGAAGGCTGGCTTAGAAATTCTGTTGCTCTAGTCTTTAAAAATGTTAGTGTGAGAGATGGGTTGCGCAGAGCCACTGTATTAATTCTTTATGGTGCCTTCCCCCTAAATCAGAAATGAGATGGTATTGATTGTAAAGGCAAAGTGAATATATCTGTATATCATAGAGGATTGTTTCATTAAAATAATCTGATTTTCAATCCACAAAAATGAAACAAAAAAGAATAATAATTCCTTTCTTCTATTTTTCCCTTTAAACATCTGCAGAGAAGTTCAAGTTCTGCTTTTTTACATAGCAAAATACTATAAGAGGCAGCATATACATTAGTTGTCTCTATATCAATTCCATTTACAAAGCTTGCATTAGTTTTAAGGGTCATGAAGAGACAGATATATGCAGGCATCTAGGTTTTCCCCAGCATAGAAGCAGACAACCTACAGCTCTGGACCCATTCCTTGCAATCCTTAGCATCTCCTCTATGTCTTATCACTGAAAATCAGTGAAACTATTTTTAACATGCAATGGCAAGGAACAAGATGAAAATGGTTGATATCACTATAGGCTTAATAACCTTTTTGAAAAACCCAAGAAATTCCCTCCTAGCAAGGAAAAGATAGCTCTATACCTTTTTCATCCTTGTCACACCTATGTTGCCCATTGGAGTCTGAAAACAATGTCAATTATGGCCATGGGCCAGTGAAAACTGACCATCATACCCTACACCTAGCAGCTGAAATATAAGCTGAGAAGTAAGGACAGGAGTTAAATATACTGTGGGCCAGCACTGCTTATTGAATTAAAATATAAATTCAATTTGAATTCAAGTGGATTCAAATAGAAGCTCATACCTGCTGCTTCAAGTGAGAAGCAAAGATTACTTCAGATTATGATTCTGTTACATTGCAACATGTTGTTACACACAATGCAGTTTCACTGAAAAGCTTTCCTTCTGGGTCCAAAAGTACTGCTTGCCTCCCCACTACCACTCTGGTTAAGGGTTAAAGTAAGTCTAAAGTAAGTCCACCTATGGGTTGCCAGCAGGCCATCCTTCATTTGGAGAAACACAACTTTGGGTTTTATATTTACTTATCAGGGCTGAATTCTGAGCTACAGAATAACAGCTGTCATAAAACAAACTTTTATTTTGTAAATAACAGCAAATCGGTTGTAGTGAAGATGATTCCAAAGAAATCATTTCAAGTACTGGTGCCAATCTACTTTCTACTATGTCAGGGAGACAATATGATTCTCACTATAGTGGAACAGAAAACTGATCGTAAATTTCCCTTATCCAACGTATTCCAGGACATTTATCCTCATACAATATTTGTGCACTGCCTTGGATAGAAGTCCAAAGCTATCAGTGCAACTATGGCTGTGCAAGAGTTGTGACTTGAACCCAATTAATTTTGTGACCTGCTGTATTGTCAAACTGAGAAGTAATATCACAGGATGAACATGCATTTTGTTGACCACATGGGTTAGCATAATGTTGTATCTTCTTTGTGATTATTTGGTCAGCCTAAGCAAATGAGAAGTTCAAGTGAAAAGTAAAACTGAAGCAGTTAAGTGTGCTTTGGCACTTCAGTTCTGCTTGCTGAATATCCTAGTTTGGACCACATGCCTTTATAATATGACCTGTTCATTGGAGAAAAAGATTGGATTTAGCCAATATAGAAAAGAGTTTGACTCAAATACCATTGTTTATACTTATTAAATCTTATGGTGTTTCTGATTAGCACTGTGCCCTAGTCAGTCTACTATGATTGGAACAGTATACATACATTATAAATCTAAAAATCATATATAAAATAAATAGGCAACAGTGTTTGTAAGAACTGCAAAAAGTATTTTTAATGCAGAATACTACATCTTCTAATATTTAAACTCATAAGCTCAAAGTAACCTAAAGTAGTACTTATACCATTATTGGGCTGGGGGGGGGAAGTATGTGAAAAGTGTTTAAATCTATACTATTACTTTAATAAAACATACTAAGGTTCTTGAGATAGATTCTCTGAAAGATTTACAGCAAAGCTTTAAGCAAGACAATTTTGCATTAGCAGAGGAATAATCATTTGGCACTAGCCTTCCTTCCACTAGGAAAGCAAGGGACTCTTGTCATTTTCTAAGATGGAAAAAAACTTGAAAGAAATTATCTTGCATTATGGAAGCAGAAGAAAAAAAGCTGACGCACTATCTATCCTTCAGAACTGCTAATTACAGATGTTTACTTTGTGGATTGCATTTGAGTTTAGTGGAAAAAGGGTGCACACATTTTTTAAAAATGTCAGAATTTTAGCAGCATCTGCAGATAACATTGGATCCTACCACCTCACCACCCTAGTGTCAATTGATCCAGCTGCAGAACTTTAGTACTGGTAGAGCAGGTAGACAATTGAAAAGCCAACAGTTTTCCAGACATGCAGATACAACAATAATAACATTGATGAGCAATAATTGTCTGCAGCCTGTTTGTTATTGTGCTATTAAGACTCTAACTCCATCAGGATATATGGACAGATAGAAGAATTCAGACAGAAAATGCCCTAGTTTTTACCACCAAATTTTCCCAGGAATTCCAGATTTACAGATACAACTACATATTTGTCTAGAAATTCAGCACATAGTATCTCCAGAAGCATCTTTAATTAGGTGGGAGTCTGAAAGCTACCAACTCCAAGGCAGCTTTCTAAAAATGGGAACATTTCACATACATATATACAGTCAACTAGACAAACAAAGTTACCATATATACTCGCATATAAGCCGACTCTAAAACTCAATTTTTTAAAAATCAAATTAGGGGGTCAGCTTATACGCGCATAAATCTGATCTCACACAAATGAACTGACATGACATCACTTCTCAGATCACGCAATATCATCAATATTACAATTCAGTCATACATACAGCCATAAAAATTGAGACTGCACTAAATAAAGTTAATTCTGACAAACTACAACTCAATTTCAATATTAATTTTAACTGTACCTCAAATAAAATGCAACATAATTATGTCTAATTAAGCACATTTTTTTTACTCTGGGCGCCTCCATTTTGCTTTTTCTATCACCTGATCATAACACGCTGTGATTGGTTAGTCATTCACGTGACCGCTTTCGTGTTTGCGATTCTTTACATACCGGGTAATTAACTTAATATTGTTTCCTACACAATTGCTTTGACCTTCATCAGTGCATTCATCATGATACTCTTTTGTTATTAGCCCAAACAACACACCATGGTATTTGGCGGTTGACTTATATGTCAGTTTTTGCAAAATTCCTCATTTTGGGGCAGTTTTTAAAGGGTCGGCTTATACGTGAGATCGGCTTATATGCGAGTATATACGGTAAATAATCTCAAAGCATGACTGAGAAACTGGTCCCAGGAGATTTCTTCGCTTCGAAATATTCTTTTGGAGGAAAATGAATCTGTAGAAAAATGATTTTTTTTCTCCTGGATCAAAATAGAGTTAGACTATTGGCACTCAATATCCAAAAGTTAATAAGATGTCTTTTAAGCTGAATCTTAGGAAAAGCCAACAAAATCTGGAGGGCTTCCAGAACAGGTTGAATCATTCTTGGGCAGAGAGGGTAAAAGCAGTTTTGACTGCCAAAGTACAAGAGAGGAGATATAAGCCAAGAAAATATCGTAAATGAAGACAAATCAGGCAGAGGAAAAAATACAAGGGGAAATGCATCAGTGGGCACATTTGGAGGAGTACATTGATTAGATGATGTTGGGTTAGGTGGAGGGTGGACTTCAAATTTTTTAGCAAGAGGCTCTCTGCCCTAATGACTGGCTGGGTGGGCATGGCCAACTTAACGTCACTTCTTTACCCTAATTAGTTAAAAAAATATATGTGCCAAAAAACTGTTTATTATACAGTACTTAAATAAAAAACTGGGTGAAACCAGGCTTAATAGCAGTGACTGTGAGAGGGATCTTGGAGTCTTAGTGGAGTTTCTGGAAAGTTAAGTGATTCTTATTATTTGAGAATTAATCCCCTCAGAGGCTATTGGCTATGTTATCTGATTTTCTCAATAGCTCTCCCTCCCAAGCACTGAGTAGATTGTTTATCGAGCTTGCAACATTTTTACAAGGTGTGAAATGCTCTTGGCTGAATGCCCAGAACTTCAATTAAGCCCATTAAGAGCTTTCCCTTGCTGCTTGTCTTTCTGAGGTTATTGGGGGTTCTCCGAGCCCTGCAGAGTCTTAGCTAGGGGCTCTCCAGCAGCTCACCCCTGCTTAGGTGTTAGATGGGTTGGAACATTGGTTCTAAGCCAAGATGGAGGAAGAGGACCAAATGCAGAAAGCTGTGGAATGTTAGAAACAACTAAACAACCCATGCCCCATTGGGGCATTGTTTCAGAGATATTTCCTTACCTAAACAGAGAAACATAATGACGAAGGGGAAGCAAAATAGCAGTGGAAGCAAGTGTGATTTCTGATTTGCTGTTGGCTTCCTATTAAGCTTCCTCATCAAGGAATCTGGTAGGGAGCATAGGAAATCTCTCTTCCCTTCCCTTGCCAGCAGGCGAGTAAGTGGCTGCTGCTGAATGGAGGAGGGAGTGAGGGAGTGTGAGACTGGCTGGGAAACTGTTATGAAACACTGACAAAGAAGATCACATGACCACAGCAGCAGCCCAGCAGCAACCCATAGCAATAGCATTGAAGCAGTAACAACTTTCCCAAATTTCATTTCCATCACTCTGGGAGTGATAGGTCCCACATTTTGAATGCATTCCGTAAGTTAGCCCATAGGTAAAACCTTAGTTGAAAAACTGTTGCCCTATGATGCACCATTTCCCCCAGTTAGAGGTCATGACAAGAGTTTTAATAGTATATAGATAGATGGATTACAATCTTGCCCCTGTATTTTCTTGGTCTGATTTAACACTTAATACAAAGACAATTTTTATTCAGTTGAACTAATTTAATAGCTTGACATATAGCCATATATACATAGCATAGTATGAAACAATTTTATAGCTCAGACAGAATTTTAAAACACAAAAGATAGGTTTATGCATCTTGTGCCAATTCAAAAGCAAGTAAACCACACTATAGCTGTTTGAAGCAGGCATATAGGAGGACAAGGAGTGAGGTGTTAGGATGATGAAGCTTCAATTCAATTCAAGCAAGCTAGAAATCTTAAGGTGAAAATTCCTTCACAATATTACTGAGTAAACACATCAGGCTACCAAACAAATTATGATTGTGAACAGTATATCTTATAATCAAGTGTTGAGGGTGAGTTTGAGATGAGAACTCAAAGTTGAAAGATTGCCTTAAGGCTTACTTACCATCACGATATCAATTTTATGTATAGCAGAAATGTCTGTGAGGCACAAAAAGCAGGGTGACTATTCCAGAATGGTAGCTTGATGGTTAATTCTTGGTATTTAGGTAGGCTATGAAAATTATCTCTGGAGCTGCTGTCAATGGTTGCCTGTGTTCTGGGTTTATGCCCAAAAGATGCATAATGTTGACTCCATGGTTTTACTCCAGGTGCTGTCTACATATAAATTGCATAACACTGCTACTGTATATGTTTGTGTATGTATGTGTATACATCCCCCCTCTCTCTATATATATATATTCCCGACGAACTCAATATAGAAGCCTGATGATGGCAGATGAGATTCTGCCGAAATGTTGCTACAACTTTAAAAGCACAACTCCAATGTAAATATATATATATATTCTGAGGTTTTCGCAGGTATTTGTATGTAGATCTTTGGTTATTCAGGTTTTCTCCCACGTAAAATTGGAAGTATCTGGGCGACATTTCGATGAAGTCTCATTCATCATCTTCAAGCTTGTGTCTTCGGTTTTGTGCTTCTCGGAGTAACGTAAGCTGCAGCTTCTTCTTCCTTTTAAATGCTAGTGGGGGTGTGACTTGATTGGGCAGGGGTTTGGCTGTGTTCTGATTGGGTGTGTGTGTGTTCTCATTGGTTGGGGGTTTGGCTGTGTTCTGATTGGTTGGGAGGTTGGTTCACCAGCTCAAATCCCCCAGCAACTAAGACTAACCTGAGCACAACCAAGCCCCCACCTGAACAGAACACACCCCCAGCCAATCAGAACACAGCCAAGCCCCCAACCAATCAGAACATACCCCACCCAATCAGAACACAGACAAGCCCCCACCCAATCAAGTCACACCCCCACAAGCAGCTGCAAGCTCACATTACTCCGAGAAGCACAAAGCCGAAGACACAAGCCTGAAGATGATGAATGAGACTTCATCAAAACGTCACCTAGATACTTCCAATTTTACACAGGAGTAAAACCTGAATAACCAAAGACACACACACACACACACACACACACACACACATACATGCACACACACATGTATGTGTATGGAAACCCCATGAACAGTACCGACAGGCAAAAAGAAGATGAGTTCCTCAGGTCGGAAGGTGTCCAATATGCTACCGGGGAAGAGCAGAGAGCTAGTACTAGTAGAGCCAGAAAGAGTGAAGTGACTGAGCCAAAGCCAAAAGGACACTCAGCTATGGATGCATCTGGTGATGAAAGGAAAGTCCAATGCTGTAAAGATCTATTCTCCATAGGAACCTGGAATGTAAGATCAATGAATCAACGCAAGCTAGGCAAAATGTAATCACCGAACCGGTAGTAACACCAGTTGAATACCACTCCTGGAAAAGCACTAGTATGAACTAAATCGTATCCCTGATGAATATACAGTAGAGTGACAGATTTAGGGAATTAGATCTGATGACAGAGTATCTGAAGAACTATGGACAGAGGTTTGCAACACTGTACAAGAGGTAGAAACTAAAATCATCCCAAAGAAAAAGAAATGCAAGAAAGCAAAATGGCTGTCTGAGGAAGCTTTGTAAATAGCTGAGGAAAGAAGGGAAGCAAAAGGCAAGGAAGAATTCCAGAGAATAGATAGAAGAGATAAGAATGCCTTCTTAAATGAACAGTGCAGAGCAATAGAAGAAAACAATAGAATAGGGAGGACAAGAGATCTCTTCAAGAAAATTGGAGATATGAAGGGAACGTTTCATGCAAAGATGGGCATGTTAAAGGACCAAAATGGCAGGGACCTTAGAGAGGCAGAAGAGATTAAGAAGAGGTGGCAAAATTACACAAAAGACCTATACAAGAACGAGCTTAACATCCCTATTAACCACGATGGGGTGATCACTGACCTTGAGCCAGACATCCGAGAATGTGAAGTGAAATGGGCCTTAGGAAATCTGAGCAACAACAAAGCTAGTGGAGGTGACAATATTTCAGCTGAGCTATTCAAAATCTTAAGAGACGATGAAGCAAAAGTACCACACTCAATTTGCCAGCAAATTTGGAAAACTCAACAGTGGCCACAGGATTGGAAAAGGTCAGTTTACATTCCAATTCCAAAGAAGAGCAATGCAAAAGTACATTCAAACTACTGCACCATTGCACTCATTTCACATGCGAGTAAAGTTATGCTTAAAATCCTACAAACTAGACTCCAGCAGTATGTGGATCGAGAACTACCAGATGTACAGGCAGGATGTCAAAGAGGCAGAGGAACTAGAGATCAAATTGCCAACATTCAATGGATCATGGAGAAAGCTGGGGAGTTCCAGAAAAACATCTACTTTTGCTTCATTGACTATGCTAAAGCCTTTGGTGGTGGATCACAACAAATTGTGGCAAGTTCTTAAAGAGATGGGAGTACCAGAACATCTGATTTGTCCCTTGAGAAATCTATATGTGGGTTAAGAAGCAACAGTGAGAACTGGGCATGGAACCACTGATTGGTTCAAAATTGGGAAAGGACTCCTGCAAGGCTATCTACCAGTGAAGGCAAACCTTTTAAAGATTGGGTGTCCAAACTGAGCCCAAAACCCACTTACTTATCGCAAAGTATCAACAGGGCAATTTAACCTGAATACTGAGATTTTACTACCTAAAATAATGATAAACAAGGCAGAGTTCAGCTAATTGTTCTATGAAAAAGATGATAAATGCACTTTTATGCCCCTTCCATTTTTTCTGCTTTTGAAATATTATGTTTAGCAACAATAAAAAAGAAAAACTTTTGTAATTTCATTTCTCTTTTACTCCCCTTTCCCGCTCTTTCTCTTTCCCTTTGTTTCTTTCTCTCCCTCTCTCTATTCTCTGCCTCTATTTCTCTTTTTCTGTCCCTCCCTTTCTCTTTCTCTTTCCCCTTCTCTTTCTCTTCCTCCCTCTCTCTCTCTTTCCCCCCTCTCTCTTTCCCTTCCTCTCTCCCCCCTGGAACCCCTGAACTGTGCTGGGTGATGGGAATCTGACATCTGGAGGCCAATGAGCCCAGAAGCAGTGTGCTAATGATCAGCTGGTCGGCGGAGAGCTGAAGACTGACCAAAGGTCACATTGTGGTTCCAAATTGTAATGGCCTCCAGGAGGAGGGGACACTGTCTCCCCCATTGTGAAGCGTGCTAAATTTCACTGTGCTGTGCAAGGTGCTGCAAAAGCAGTAGACAGGCCATGGAGGTAGCAACAGCAAATGTACCATGATGAAGGCAGAATGCTGTTTCACACAAATGCAAGTATACGGCTGCTTCACTCCTGCACTAAGGCTCTGGCCATTGCCACCGTCATGACAGAGTGACAGCTCTTTCATCCCTCTTCTGCGACAGGGAGTCACAACAGAGGGATGAAAGAGCCACATGAAACTCTGGAGCAGCAGGTTGCTGACACCCCCTCCAAGTATATCTTTGCCTGCTTGATTTCCAGCTCTGTCACATTTTTCTGTCACATTTCTCACCATCGTGTGCAGAGAAACAAAGTTTGTGGGACTAAAAAAAAGTTCACTCAAACCTTTTTTTAAATCCCACAAATGTTTCTCTGCAAACAATGACAAGAAATGTGACAGAGAAACACAATGGAGCTGAGCTGGGGCAATGGAGCACGTGCCTACAGAGAGGGCTCTGAGTGCCACCTCTGACATGCATGCCACAGGTTCACCACCAGTGCTGTATACTGTTGCCCGGTCTATTTAACTTATATGCAGAGCACATCATGAGGAAGACAGGGCTAGATGAATCAAAAGTTGGAATTAAGATTGCTGGGGGAAATATCAATAACCTCAGATATGCAGATCATACCACTCTAATGGCAGAAAGTGAAGGGAACTAAAGAGTGGGTGAAGAAGGAGTGAAGAAGGAGCAAAGGTTGGCTTGAAAGTCAACATTAAGAAAACTAAGATCATGGCATCCAACCCTCTCAATTCCTGGCAACTAGATGGGGAAGAAATGGAGGTAGTGACAGATTTTATTTTCTTGGGCTCCAAGAGCACCACAGATAAGACTGTGGCCAAGAAATTAAAAGATGCTTGCTCCTGGGGAGAAAAGCTAAGGCAAATTTAGACAGGATACTAAAAAGCAGAGACATCACCCTGCCAACAAAAGTGGCTATGGTTTTCCCAGTTGCACTGCATGGTGAAAGTTGGACCATAAGGAAGGCTGAGAGCCAAAGAATTGAGGCCTTTGAATGATGGTGCTGGAGAAGACTCCTGCAGTCCCTTGGACTGTAAGGTGATCAAACTGGTTAGTCCTAGAGGAGATCAACCCTGACTGCTCTTTAGAAGGCCAGATCCTGAAGATGAAACTCAAATACTTTGGCCACCTAATGAGAAGGAAGGATTTACTGGAGAAGAGTCTAATACTGGGAAAGACTGAGGGCAATAGAAAGGATAACAGAGAATGAGGTAGCTGGATGGAGTCACTGAAGCACTAGGCGTGGACTCCAGAAGATGGTAGAAGACAGGAAGGCCTGGGGGAATGTTGTCCATGGGGATGCAATGGGTCGGACACAACTTTGCAACTAACAACAATAACAACGTGTATGTATATTTATATATGTACATGTATATGCTAGGATTAGCATTTCAGTATTTGAATGATCAGGTCAATGACAAAAGCTTCCCCCATCCCTACCATAACTTAATAAGTACATCTGCCAAATGGAAATGCTTTCAACAGTCTCATACAAAACTTCTGATGTCAACTTGTCAGCTTCTTGGCTGGATACACAAGGATTCTGTTGCATACTGAAACAACCCACACTGGGTAATTCTTTATCATTTTTATTTTGAACCCCAAAGTGCAACCACTGGAAGGAAGTTAAGTGTCCGTTAAGCAAAAAGGTTGCAAATTCCAAGACCAATCAAATCTGGGAAAGCAGCTGTCTTTTACTGCCCAAGCTTCCCTATCTGTTTCCTTCAGATGAATGAGATGATGATAGAGTCTACTGCTTGGGAAGGCTGACTTACCCTCAAATTTGTCTTCTTCTTCTTCTTCTTCTTCTTCTTCTTCTTCTTCTTCTTCTTCTTCTTCTTCTTCTTCTTCTTCTTCTTCTTCTTCTTCTTCTTCTTCTTCTTCTTCTTCTTCTTCTTCTTTTTGACTGCTTGCTCTCAAGCAAAGATAAGTCTTTGTCTTCAGCTCCTCTCCACATTCCAATTAACTGAAGATATTTATTGCTAATAGGCATTTATTGTGGCCAAAATGCTCATTTACATTACAAATTCTGTCCTTCCTTTCTGTTTTACAAAGAAAACATAACCTGCATTAAAGGCTAGGTCCCACTGGCCGACGGATGCAAAACGTATGCAAAAAGGACACAGCGGACGAGCAAAATTTCGGGGGTGCTCCATCCATTGTCATTCCGCTCCAAAAAAGTGGCAAAAATTTGCATAAACAGAATGGAAAAGAAAGGAAAAGAACGGACGTGGGTTGTATGTAGTGTGGGATGTTAAACGGATGTTTCATAGGAAGGCCTAGAGGATGTATATAGGATGCAAAACCGTTCACTGCTCTCTCTTTCTATTTCCGTGCTACTAATGCTGTGTAGACGTTCCGTGTACCTTTTGTTTCCTCCCTCTTTTCATTTTTCAGCTGCAGTGGATGTGAGTTGAGGGTATGGCACGAAGGATGCAGAGAGGATACAGGTGGACGTTATAACAGATGATAAATGGACATAGACACATTTGTTGCTCGGATGTCATGGATTTTACATCGTACACAGCGGAAAGTTCATCCATTCACAAAGTTTTGTGCAGCTCAAATACTTCTTGAGCGGGATGAAATCTCAGTGGACAGATGCTCAAAGGATAGAGCGTATGAAACACGTATGCAATGAGTACACAACGGATGCATAGAATTTTCCAACGTTTTTTAAATGTTTTACATCCTCTTTGGCATCCGTTGGTGCAGTGGGACAGGGGCTTAAGATGAGCTATCTAGACTTATGTGGAAAAGTCCTCAGACTCCTAAGAGTGAGAAGACTTGATTTATCTTCTATCATCATCATCATCATCATCATCATCATCCATCAATCATCATCATCATCATCATCATCACAGTCAGCCAGATGTTCAGACTGGGTTTGGCATTTCTGTCTACCTATCGAATCCTTACCAAGGACCTGGGATAGGCTAATCTAGATGTTTGATGTTACAGATATCATTGCAGGATGGAAAGCTATTCCAAGTAAAGATGCCTTCTGCAATTAACTGATGGCAAATTTGTCAATGCCTATGATGTTCAAGTGGTGTTTCCAGTTTGCTTTGGTGACTGCACCCTATGACTATTGGTACTACCCTTGCTTGCCTTTGCCATAGTTGTTCTATTTCTATTTTCAGCTTGTTATTTTGTTTCTTTCTCCAGTTCTTTCTCTTATATTTTACTATCTCCAGGCACTGCACAATCCCACTATTCCAGACTTTTTTTGTTTTTTTCTTATTGACACTATTTAAGTCCAGGGTGTTATGTGGCAGGTTCCTGCCTGTCTGGATTCTGAAGTCCAGAGCAATTTTAACCTTTTCTATAGACTTTCTTCTATTTTATTGGTCCAAGAACACAGTTCTTACTTAGTCAAACTGATATTTCTTTGAAGATCTTCCAATGCACCATTGTTGCTACTATATTAATCATCATCATTATTATTATTATTATTATTATTATTATTATTATTGTTGTTGTTGTTGTTGTTGTTGTTGTTGTTGTTGTTGTTGTTGTTATTCTACACTTAAAGCCAGGAGGAAGCATGAAAACTGCTTCATTTGGGATATATGCCTGTATTTTTACGTGCTGAAAAAGGGAACATTTGGTGTATTAAAACATGTGTTTGGCACCACAGGGAACTGCTAATTGGTTGTGATTCCCTGCAGTGTATACCCAGTAATGTCTGCTGTTTTTGCAATAGTTTCTCCTGCCTCCCTCCTTCTTGGCTCTCACCCATCTGCTGGAGCCAGAGTTCTTACTTTGCCTCCCAGCACAAAGGAAGGGTTGGAGAGAGGAGAGTGACTTGTGAGCCTAAACAGTGGGATCGAAACCCTGGGTGCCTCTATTTTCTAATATTATAATAATGTGAAGCAGGCAGGCACCAAGGTAACACCTTTATATTTCAGCAAGCATATTCCCTTCCTCTGTGTATGAGGTAGCTGAAGCTAGCTATCTATAGATTATGTTCTTTGGGGCAGTGAAGCCTAACCATCCAACCATCTCTCCTTCTATCTTACCTCAGATATGTATAGAAGCAATTGTCTGCTAAGGTTACAGTGACATACAGGTGAAACTTGAAAAATTAGAATATCATGCAAAAGTTCATTTATTTCAGTAATGCAACTTAAAAGTTGTGAAGCTAATATATGAGATAGACCTCAGTACATGTAAAAGCCAGATAGTTTCAGCCATGATTTTCAGTTGTGACAATTATGGCTTATAGCTTATTAAAACCCCAATCCCTGCTGCTGTGCACCTTTTCTTCCACACTTTCCCTTCCACATACTTTGATTAAGTGCTTGATACAGCACTTTTGGGAACATCCAACTTCTTTTGCAATACCTTTTAAGGCTTTCCCTCCTTATGGAGGTGTCAATGATGGTTTTCTACACAACTGTCAGGTCAGCAGTCTTTCCCATGACTGTGATTCCACTGAACCAGACTGAGAGACCATTAAAGGCTCGGACCTTTGCAGGTGTTATGGGCTTAATTAAGTGATTAGAGTGCGATACTTGAGCCTAGAATATTGAACCTTTTCACAATATTCTAATTTTCTGATATTGTTGCTCTGGGGTGTTCATCAGCTGTAAGCATAATCATCTCAATTATGCACATCATGGCTTGAACTACTTGCTTTGCATGTAATGAGTCTATCTCATATATTAGGTTCACCTTTTAAGTTGCATTACTGAAATAAATGAACTTTTGCATGATATTCTAATTTTTTGAGTTTCACCTGTATACTATCAAATAGGAAACAATGCAGTGGAATGCCATAGGTGTTTTCAAACAGATGTTCTGGGAAGAAGGGAGGGGAATGGGTAATTTGAGTTCTTTCAGTACCAGCTGTTGACATTTATTTCAGATTTTTTTTGACACTTTTTAAAAAAGTAATATTTATATCTGGTAAGTGAGAGCCAGTTTGGCCTAGTGGTTAAAGGTATTGGACTAAAAGTAGGAAAACCTGAAGTACAAAAGCTTTGGGTCAGCCACTCGTTTTCAGGCCGAGGAAGGAGGCAAAGGCAAACTACTTCTGAAAAATATTGCTGAGTGAACTGCAGGGCCTTGCTCAGGAAGTCACCGGGAACCCGGTCTCACTTGAAGGCAAATGTATCAGATGGCACAATGCATCTGAATTCCCCAGTCAATCCTACTTGCTATGAAAAACCTGACTAATTTGTAGCCTTCTTTGCTTAAATTTTATTTTGCCTGAGTTTTCAGAGGACCAGCCATGATAGTCTCTTAAGTCACTGGATTTTGAAGACAAGTCCATCTATTATTGCAGAAAAATCTTTGACTCACAGTGCATTTAATCAGAAACACAGGACAGTGCTAAGAAAGGCAAGTACTCTGGTTTATAGAATACTTATTTTTCAAGGTCATATTCTGGGCATCTGAGTAAGTGTTTTGTGCTCCAAGAAAGTATATCCAAAAATAATGTTAAACTATTTTAAACTCTTTTGATGGAGTGATTTCTACCAGTTTGCCGTTGTATAAAATGAAAATCACTCTTTTCCAATTACTTACCATTTCAATGTTTGATCTTCAGTCCCTCTTCCATTTATATCTTCAACTGAAACCAGGCCATCATTTTTTTTATCCAAATATCACCTGGGTTGATATCTGCAGCTATGAACTTGGCTATCTAAAAACAAGAGCCATTGGACCTCTGATCCCAGCATGGCTTGGGGTGTTAACTTCTTAAGAATTCCTTTATTTGCATTTGTTTCTCTGGGCTATTTTTATCTCTAGTATAATCAGTCAAATTGTTTGGGGTAATTCTGCCTAAGGTGCCTAAGGACCCAAAAAATGCAAATAAATAGCAAAAGACCATTTTCATTCCCTTTACTACTTTATCCAGCTGATGACAATACTAAAGATGAAAACACTTATTTAGATGCATTCACTGGGTTAGGTCAACATGTTCAAGATGACTTTTCAGTTATTAATTTGCCAGTGGAGGACATAGTATATAAATGGAAGACAGTGTATATAAATAAAACCTTCCTGAACTGCTACTTGTGCAGTTAGTCATGAAGTGTGAAGTTTGCAACCCAGTAGTTCTTAGGAGTAAAATAAAGTTTCAGAATAGCTGGGCTTTAAATAATCCTTTGTTAATTCTTGCTTAAAACTGCAAATACTTCCCAACCTTAATGAATTTAACTCTTTAGGTATTATTGATTATTGAATATGTGATGGGTTAATATAGTAATACTCTTAAGCTTTTCTCTTGGGATGCATCCCTTTCCTTAGCTGACCAATTTCTTGTCTTTACTAATGCTACTTGCAGAATCATCTGTTTTCATATAATTCAGTTCCTGTAAATAAATTAAATATTTTTCCTTTAAAAAATATCCCAATGCTTTTAATGAACTCATATTACATGAATGACTAGCCATGTGAGTTATTGCTCTGAAATAACAGTACACAATCTGAAGAGTGTGCACCCTCTTGAATGCTGCTCCCCTCTAAATATTGCCAAGTTTTTAAAGTAACAGAAGGCATTATAAATAGAAATGGATTAAACATGTTATATATTATTAATTCATGTTGAGCTGCATTACATTTAAATTGAATTCATTTTTTTTTGTTTTGCTTCCATTGTGTTGAATGTGAACCCTTGGTATGATTATGTTTATATTATAAGATATACACCAGAGTTAATGATCCTGGAATCAAATCTTTGGATAGAACTCCGGAAGAGCCTCTATTTTAGCATGTACTCATCTTTCACCAACATAAAATTGACTGTTCTATTATCCTTCTATAAGAAAACTTCTGAAATGTGCTAGTTCTTCCAAGTTCCTTGAAGAAACACATTTACTAAAATTATTCTGCTTTCTCTTAAAATTCCCTTGGTATCCCAGATTATCTTTATCTTTAATTTCAGTAGCAAATATCCCACCATAGTGACCTTTCTTTGAAGTGTTTTATTCCACTATTCTGAGAGACTGCACAGTGCACTAAATAATTTCTTAACATTGAGACAGCACCACATGTCTCAATATTAATCTATTCAAATCTGTGCACATTTTCAAGTGACCAAATGCCCAATGTTACAGTGAGGCTTTTATTTTATTTTTTAAAAAATCCATGGGCAAGCTAGCCTGATACCCAGCCTAATTAGCAATGATTTTTCAAGTGTGCTTTTGGAAAGGCAGCTCCATGCCTTATTTTGTAAATGTAATCCCATGGAGACAATTTGAAATGATGTATCTCATCTCCTGGGCATCTTCTCCAGGGAAATCTAGTATAATCATAATCAGCAACTAAACACTCTAGCAAATCCCAAATGAATCTTATGAATTGGCTCAGTTGATCAAGATGACTACATTTCTAACAAGCAGTGACAGAAAAAAAACTACACAGGAATCTTTAATTAAAGCCTCAATCATCTATATAAATGGTGTGTGGTCTTATTTTAAGATTATGCAGCACAAGATCCTATAAATGATGGCCAGGGCTCAATCTGGAATATCTTTTTGGTTTTTTTCCTTTCCAGATGATGTGATGGTAAAATAATTGCTCATCAGCAATAGACACTATACAATCACAGCCATACTTTTTCAGAAATTAATGTCAGTTCAGTGATCCAATATTGAAAATGAGGATCTAACCTCAATTTCAAATGAAGTCAGATAGTTAAAAGAGTGAAGATCTCATGTCAATTTGGATTTCCTTATCCTAAGGAAGTTACAGGAGAATTAGCAATTCATGGCAGACATTCATAATGTCTAGCTATTATCAATATTCACAACACTGCACTTAAGTTGCATAAGAAAGGAACTTGATAAAATCAAATCCTGTATTTGGGCATAGAGCTGAAGCATATTTTACAAATGGGAGAAGTCGTACTAAACAGTATTACAGATAAACCTATGTGAACAAGATATGTATATACAGAACTGCAGTCTGTTCTTTCTTTTCTTATAAGATACATTGCCCACATGAAAAATGCTTAAATTGAGATCTGTCTTAAAATGGTAACGGTTTTGGGTAATGGAAGTTCATATGGCACCAATTTTACTAAGAGATTCACCTGCTTAAAATTGTAGACTAAATCAAAGACATCATCTATGCCACAATATTAGTCCTATTAATGAAATCATATCATTTAGCTTTTTGATAGGGAGAAAATTAAATTTGAGTATAATGGTATGCATATAAAATCAATCCAAACCATCCAAACTAATCTTTCATTTCATATCATTGGTTTTAATCTATTTAAATCTGAAGTCTTCAAACTAGAGTGTCTGAAATCTTCCTACAGAGGTAAGAGCTCTGTACTGATCCAAAAGTGGACAGAGAGCCATAGTTAATTTTTTCTGAATTACTGATGATTTTATGAGGCTTCCTATCTTGCTTTTCCAGAGTCCATAATAACTTTACCTTCTGCCACTCCACTCCAGGGTGAGGGGACAACAGGTAGATACATATATTATATACATATATATTAAAAAATTAGAAACATAAGATTCAAAAGTGAGATAAAGAAGAAAACAGATCTATGTATAAAAATATCATTTTATTACATTCCACATAATACATTGTCAAGAATCTCAAGATTCCACAAGATATTTTCACACACAGGCAACTGAGTGATGCTGACAGTGTCACAGCTGTAAGGGGAGGAGTGAAAGTTGACATTAAGTATTTAGGGTGGGCAGGTGAATCTTTGTTGAAATTTTAAAATGGGGTATCTCAATCAGGTTAAATATTGGGCATATTTTATTCAGGGTGAAATAGAGTATCCACATGACATATTGCACTTGATTGCTGAGGATGAGTTGGGGCAAAATCAAGAAAACCATTGAGAGGAAACAATTTAAATAGACTATTATTCCGTATTGGAGATTTCCTGTGACAAGTACCACAGCTAAAGTCATATATACTTGCTAACATATGACTCCATTCTGGAACATGTTTTCCTGTGTCCTACAAAACCAAAGGATTAAAAAGCAAAAAAACCCCAAAAACCCCAAAAGAGCAAGCACGTCTTAAGAGGAGATACCGAATATTTTCTGAAATATGAGCTTTCCTTGTTCCATGGCCATCCTTGAAGAATGTCCACCCCCTCCCCATTTTGAGGTATCTGATGTGTGATCACCTTTTGTTCTCACATATTCCTCCTAATCTAGTTAAAGCTTATCAGCACACACTGCCCTTTATTTCTCACTATGCACTTTGAAGAACAATTTCTGCATTAAACAGCACTGTGTGGCATTAGCCCAGCCTAAGCAAGCACCTTGGCAAAATCCATTTGCTACATGCATCAAAGCATGCTACCTGAATAACGGGGTGGGAGGATATGACAAATATCCTAGATATCTCTAGATAAAGGGTGCCTCTGACAGAGGATCTCCAGCTGCTTTCGTGACCTTTGCTAATCCCACTTAAATGTAAGTGGGGGTCCATTTGTTTGGAATCTCTCCTGTACAATTAGATCGATGGGAGTTGTTCAAGGCAGCACCCATTTTATTGCACAAGTCTCATTGATTTCTTGAGGGCTTGCACAAGAGGTACCCCCTTGGGGAATGCTCCCACAGCCTTAAACCCCCAGTACAATAACATTTCTGCTAAATATTTCTGCTACCGTGAAGGCAAAAGGATGAATGGCAGTTTGAAGAAAGATGCAGCAGCATCCAGCCATGACTGGATGTTTTTCAAAAAAGCAAAAACCATTGGAAATAGGATTCCATGGAGATGCATATTGCTTGGAAAATCTATCTGATGCAACAATTCCAACCACTTTTGTGTATTGTAACATGTTAGTCTGTATAAGGCATTTCCATTGCATTATTTCAGAGCAAATCAATAAAGAGAGGCTTACTGAGAATTCCTTTATGCCTTTTTCATTAAAAGATGCAAAGATATCTGGATTTCAGTACACCCTTATTTCGGGAGCTTTAGTTGACAGATGTTACTACCAATATTTCAAGAAGCAACATACAAACTCTATCAGTTTCTATTAATGAGATATTAATCGTCTCTATCAAACTCTATTAATGCAAATTTGGAGAGAGAAAACAGGGAAAACAGTTGTCTTTTGTAAATTATTTGTAAATTTCAAGGGAAAAAAACCTTACTCTTACCCTTCCTCAATAAAATTCCCAAATGAAGTATCTCTCAAAGAGAGGTTCATTAATCAAACTAAATAAACCTCCATTTTATGGAGCTTCTAAATCCTTTGATGTTCTGATATCTATGCATTACTCTAAGACTGGGTTTAACAGATAAACTGAACAATCATAATGAGCTTCTCTTTTATAAGGCAACTTTAAAAAAATTGTTTTGTTGAGGGATTAATTCCACGACCAAAACAATGGCTATGTTTTCTTGATGTCTGGGAACGCAACACTGTACAATCTGAGTTTTGACCATCATCAAGAATTTCTGGGTTCCTTCCTTGCCTGTTGTGATTTTTCCTTTTTTTTTTTTAGCTTGCCACATTTAATTTGTTTTGGGCCCAGCCTTTCTTTTTTCCCCCACCAGCCTGAGCTAGCTGGCATTCTTAAAGGATCTCAGTCATAAACCCAGCCAGAGTTAGATAAGGCAACAAAAAACATTGCTCCCTTTGCCAAGGAAACAAATCAGTGTCTTGGGCTTTAAAAAGATATTCCAGGGGAAAAGTCAGAATGGTACACGCAAGTCTTAAGTAATCTTCCCAGGGAGCCATCCAGCCAAGATCACACACATGCACACTTACATACATAAAGATATAGATATACAAGCACACACTCCTATTCTCTTGCATACCCCTCATGACTTGCTCTTGAGTTTCCTTGCAAGGTGTCCACTTGATAAAACCCAAAATCAAGTCTTTGAAAATAGAAATGAAGGAGCATTTGCTTCCAAAGAGACAGGGGAACTGAGTCTCTTCCAAGATGCAGCATTATAGTTTAAGAGTTTGTCAAAGAACAAGGGGTTGGGGGAAGAAATATCTTGAGTTCACATATATCCTGGGCAAGGAAAAAAGTGCAAAATTGAGGCAATATATCTGAAGTCTGGTTTTGTTTTGTTTAAAATGATTATGTTCCTGTTCCATTCTCAGCAATGAGAGCTGCGATCTTGCTCTAGTTTTATTGTTAAAGTTGGCTCCACAGCTAGAGGGACCCCGTTGGCATAGTGGGAGGTTTTGTAGGTGATGGAGTGATCACTCTTCTTGGCCGCATAGCGGAACCGGTGATAGTGGAGCACAAGGGCCAGTGCGACGGAGACCAGCACCAGAACAGCACCTCCGGCGGCCATAACGTAATACCAGTAGGGTGGAATGGGCTGCACTGACACCGTGTCCACTGTGGGCTCGCTCCCTGGCAGAAGGGTGCCCCCTGGGGGAGAGACAGAAGAATGTTGCTAGGTGGGAGGCATGCAGGTGGATTAAAAACAACAAGCACACATATACACACACACATACACATGCTCTGAGAAATTCTGCACAATTTAAACAGGGTCTGAGCTATGTAGGAATATAAGTTGGATTTTGACAAGCAGGCAAATTAAAGCATTTCATTAATAGGGGAAGAGGGGAATGGTGTAAATTTTGTTAATAACAGTTATATTTGATAGGATCAGACCCCCCCTCCGCCCCCTCTCCAATCAGTCCCGTCTAGTATGGTATTTGTTTGTCAAGCAATGACAAAACATATCACTGTTTTAAACAGGTGACAAGAGCTTAATTGCAAAGTATGAAGAAGGTTGTGACAGGATTAGAGAAAAGATACAAGAGAGAAGCATGCTTCATTCCTATAGGAAAAGAAAAGGGAAAAAAAACTGTGCTTTCAACAGGCTATCATGCTCCAAGTTTTCCCCAAGCCAGCTCCAGCTTTTAGAGTTGGGCAGAACACAGAAAATTCAACTATGTTTTTTATAATCTCTAGAATGACTTTCCAAATTCATAGCTAATTAAGAGTGGACTTATGGCACAATTTAATGAGTATCCACTCAAAAATAAATTCTCCTGAACATTTCAATAGGACTTACTCCATAATAAGTGTCTAAGATCACAAGCTAAGTCTTACCTATATAATATTAGCTTTCAACTGATAACTGCTACAAACTCTATATTTAGACTGTATTCTTGCCTCGGAATCTTTGACTTTCTCAAGTCTCCCTTTTTTCTGAAATGTCTGAACAACTCTCCTTAGTCTGAACTAAAGATACATTCTAAATCTGTCTATCAAATTAACTAGTATGGCCCAACATTAGATTAATTGATTCCCTCATCTACCCCCTATTCTCTACTAATGCGTTCCTGTGCCTGGATAGTTCAAAACACTGCAATCCACACTGTTACTGAATAATTCATATACCATCACCTTTGAATATCAGTTCTGTTCTATAGGCTAGAAATGGTACAAATTGTGATACATTTGAGTTTTCTTCTTCTGCTTTTTGTCTATCTTGTCTTTTACAAGATCAGAAACTAAATGCTGTCTGTAGTCTTGGCTAATTGGCGGGGGGCGGGGGGCTATGATCTGTTCCACGTCATAAATATATGGTCAAAGGTAAATTACTACTCAAATAAAGGGAGATTTCCTTCCTAAAAGATAGGTGTAAAATAATACTGCTTTCATTTACTGTATATTATTAATCAAGTCATCAATTAAAGTTAAATAAATGGTTATATAAACCAATTTTAATACAAATGCTTTTGTTAGATAAAATGTATCTAATTATAAGTGAAACCTCGCACTTAATCAAAGAAAAATAGTTCTTCATTTCTTAAGACATAATAACATAATAGTATGGATCTAAGTAGAAATTCTGACTAATTTACATTTTCATCACAAATTAATTTCACTTCCAGTTGATCCACTCAATTTAAGTTGACTAGACATACAAATTAAATGAGTCAGAACTTACTTATGCCCATATATCTAGATGTACTGTTCAAAAAGCTAATATAATCACGATTCTTTGGTATGAATCAAATATGCATGTAAAAAAACACTTTGCTAGAATCATTGCCCAAAGTGCTTAAAAGCACAATGGAAACTTAGTCTAAATAAAGCAATGTAAATAGCAGTCCCTAAGATTCCAGAAATGTCCAGAAACTTAGTTGACATTACCCCTTACCTCATCTCAAAGGGCGACAATAATTCTCCTCAGACATTGGAAAACCAAGCACCGTCATTGACATCTCTTCCTCTGTATTCAGCATCCCACCCTAGCAGCTCATTTTATCTTCTTATTTAATAATAGTTTTTTTTTTTTAAAGGCAGGGGCATTTTCCCTTCCTCAACATTTTTAGCTGCCAGATTTTTAAGCAGCCTCATTAAGGCTCTAGATATTCAGTCCTAATTTTAATACAAGATACTTGTTGATAGATTGTTTTATGGTTGTTTCCAATGCACAGCTATGCCAGGATGGGATTTAGAACAACATTCAGAACACAGACTTTTCCAGAAATAGAAAATGACCAATCATCCATGTGCTGTCCCAGCCACTCAATGGGAATTGGATAGTTACTTAGGAATTATGAGCTGTCCCCTTAAGGGAATGCATCATGGTAAATGTAGTTAAAGGTAGAAAATGTAGTTAAAGACATGTAGTTCATGTCACATGGCCACATCTGTAATCCCGATTGGTTACTAATTTGACCCTTGATGGGTTGGGGGAGTTTTTCCACACTTTGCCTGAATTCTGTAACTCATGGCAGCCACTTTATATCGCTACAAGATGGGTTATGAGATAACCATCTTTTACTACGAGGCAGATATGCAAAGGATTGGTCATTAAAGAAGAATTCTTCACAAATGTGAGTTATGAGGATACCCGATGAACCAAAAATTTATTTTGTTATGGATATCTCGTTGAGTTTATCTATCTGCATCTGCACAGCTTAAAAATCCACTACTGTGCAGAAGACAGAAAAATCCAGAAAATGACCAATCATTTGTAATAGAAATGTATAACTTATACAATTAGAAACTATGTCAACACGACTGATATGGAACACTGTAATGAGTGGAAATGTGGTCTTATGGTGGGAATATGACTAATAAAAATTTAGTCTGAAAAAAAATGTATGATCTCTTTAAGAGAGAGAGGGAAAGAGAGAGAGCAGGAGAGGGAGGGAGAGAAGGAGAGAGAAAGAGAGGGAGAGAGAGTGCCATCAGCATTAATAATCAGCAAATGACCTTCCATCTCCACTAAAAAGTTATCTATTGGAAGGGGGAATGAAAGGAGACCTTTCTGCTTACCCTCCATCCTGGCACAGAATGGAATCAATCAGGAGGAGAACATGCAACAAAGCTTCCACTGAGCCCATTCCAGACATTGCTAGAGAGACTTGAATGTCAAGACCCTCCAGAAAGGGTATCAGCTTGCATGATCCTCTTCCCCAGCCCACCAAGAAAAAGGGTGGTTTAGGGGAGCAAGGAGACAGTTGCTGTCTATTTTCTTTCTTCCTCAACTCACATTGGGATTAGGAAATGGAATGCTTGATGGTTTCCAAATAATTCTGTGAAGAAGTTTGAAGAATTTTCTCTCAGATAAATTGACACGAAGGAATGATTGGCTTTTCTTACCTTCAGCTCTCTCCCTGCCCATTCCACCATATTATCAAGGCATTTTTTTATTTTGTCCCACCTTTCATGAGATGTAATTTTTTGGGAGGAAGATCTAAAACTTAGAATTAGTAAGGAACATTGGTTGTACATTGGTCATTAGACTTAATGATCTTATCTTCAGAGCAAGGTCCTCATATCACAATTCTGGATGAAGTCTACATGAATGGTTGGACTAGATGACCTGCAAGGTCCCTTCCAACTCTGATTATCTGTTATCTCTTATCTGAATGCCCTCAGGCTCCATCCACATTCCAATCATTCCATATAAATCCTGACTATGCAGACTAAACTTCCAAAGTTCTAAGTAGGTAGGATACTTCTTTGATATATGTATAGATTGATACATATATTTTGGAAATATGGATGTTTTTCTTCTTAATAGGAACATTGCTTTTTGTATCCCTCATGAACCTTTCTGACTCTTTTCAGTATGAATCACAAGCAGAAAGAGAAGACTCTGCAAAGAACTCCAGAAGATTCAGTGAAAGGACATATGGGAGTTTGTGGGTGGTCTGGTGACAAGGGTTTAGATGCAAGCAGTCAAAGGGCAAGTCTCCATGAATCAGCCATCCAACAGAGCAAATAAGCTTGAGGTAAAGTCTCCATATATGTATATATATATAGTATATGTTTTTTTAAGCTCTCGCGGGTACTTATATTTGTGCTGTTTAGCTTCCTTCGGGTATTATCCCACGTCAGTTCTGTTTAACAGTTGCTGCAACGTTTTCAGCGAGAATGTCTCATCTGCCCATCATCAGGCTTGCTGTATGGAAGGTGCTGTTCTCACAGTTCCTCGTGTCTTCAAATTTGAGGCTGGTTCTATTCTGATTGGCTAATTAACCTGGGTCTGGTTCATTGCGACTTGGAGTTTGATTAATTGCGTGCTTTTCTGGTTCTTCGGTCTGTTTTGTGGCTGGTTGATTGGCTGGCAAGACACTCATATTTCTTGTGTTGGAGGCTTTCATGCAGCTTGGCTGTCGTGTGCAAGACGGCTGCGTATTCATCAGCAAGCTGGGTTTCAAACCTGGGTGGCCGTGGGTGGGGGCTGGTTTGAAGTTGGAGATCAGAGGAGTCTGTCTGTTGCACAGTGTTTGTCTGTTTGTGGATGTGGAGATCTTTCTAATTTGAGAGTGCAGGCTTCCAAAATAATTGGACAGTCTGCTGGATATCTCTTCTATTCAGTGCTGTCAGGTCTTTTGTTTTCAATCTCTATGGCTTCTACTGATGATTCTGTGGCTGGGGTTTCCCTATAGTGGCTCAGGTTAGTTCCCTTGAAGCTGGATGTTTGTGAGCCTGTGGCTTTTCATGTGTTGGACTATGAGGAGGTGGTGTTGCCGAGCTTTTTACTGCATTTTTTGTTCATCGTTAGCGGGTACTTATTCTTCTATTCGGTCTGTCCAATGTATGTGGCCGGGGGCAATGATGTACAGGGAATTTCGTATATGCCTCTGGTTTTCCAGGATCAATTGTCTTGGGTTCCTCAGGATGGCTGCTATTCTTTGTTGTCTGTTTTGAAGGCAGTCTTGATGTGGATGCCTGTGTAGAATTTACTGAATTTTATCTGTAGTACCTCTTAATGTAGGGCAAGACAAGCTGTTCCATAGGTCTGTGGTCTTCTACGGGTCTCTGTTATGTCTTGGAGTGTTTTTTTTGGATCAAGCTGGTGATTTTTGTTTTGGGTGGAAGCCATTGGCTGTCAATACTTCAGTCGGGTGCATAGTTCAGTCATTATATGTGTCTTATCTGCCAGGCGTTTGGTCTGGTAATTAGTGTTTCACCACGGAAATTTATCTGTGCTGGTGGTGGTGGATTGGGCGTTTGACGGGTAGCGGTTGGTGTGTGTTTCTTTTTGGTATACGGTGTGTCCTAGTGTGCCATCGTTTCTTTTTAGATTAGTACACTAGGAATGGTAGTTGTTTGTTTATTTTCCGTTTCCATGGTGAACTTGTTTTGGGGTGTTGTAGTTTAGGTGTGTAGGAAATTGTTTGAGGGTTTCTTTTTCCATGGGGCCAAAATCACAAATGTTCATCGATGTATCTTAGCCATAGTTTGGCTAAGTTTGCGATGACGGGTGACAGTGGATGATTCCACAGAGGCTCCTTCAATTTTGCTTTATCTTTGTCCTTTGTATATGAAATATATTGTTGGTTATGTGTTGTATTGGATCACCCCACTGGTCACCGTCATTTGCAAACCTGTTCATGGAAGAATTCGAATCCAGGAGCCCTGGGCTAATTGCCACCCACAACCCCAAACTTATGGCTAAATACATCGATGACACATTTGTGATTTGGCCCCATTGGAAAAGAAAAACCTAAACAATTCCTAACACACCTAAACACAACACACACCCAAAATCAAAGTTCACCATGAAAACGGAAATAAACCAAACAACTACCATGCCTAGATGTACTAATCTACAAAAGAACAGATTTGGCACACTGGGACACACAGTATACCAAAAAGAAAACACACGACCAACCGCGACCTCAACGCCCAATCCCACCACCACCCAGCACAGATAAATTCCGTGCGCCGAAAAAACACTTAATACCAGAACCAAACGCCTGGCAGATAAGACACATATAATGACTGAACTATGCACCCTGACTGAAGTATTGACAGCAATGGCTTCCACAAAAACAAAATCACCAGCTTGATCCACAAACCACACCAAGAATAACCAGAACCTAGAAGACCAACAGACCATGAACAGCGTCTTGCCCTACAATAAGAGCGTACCTACAGATAAATCAGTAAGATTACTACACAGGCATCACATCAAGACTGCCTTCAAAACAGACAAAAATAGCAGCCATCCTGAGGAAACCCCAAAGACAAAATTGAACCTGGAAAACAAGGCATATAGAAATTCCCTGTACATCATGCCCGCCACATACATTGGAACAGACCATAGAAGAATAAGTCCCTGCCTAGCATGAACACACAAAATGCCAGTAAAAAAGCTGCGAACACACCTCGCTCACTAGTCCAACACATGAAAACCACGTCACAACATCAACTTCAAGGCACTAAAACCGCTAGCCACTATAGAAAACCCAGCCACAGATCATCAGAGAAAGCCATAGAGATTGAAAAAGACCTGACAGCATGAATAGAAGAGATGATTCCAGCAGACTGTCAATTATTTGGAATCCTGCACTCTCAAAGAGAAGATCTCCACACCACAAAACAGACAAACACCTGTGCACAGACCAGACTCCCTCTGATGCCTCCACTCAAACACTCCCCCCACAGGCCACCCAGGTGAAACCCAGCTTGCTGCATGAATAGCAGCCGTCCTTTCACACGAAGCCAAGTGCATTGAAAGCCTCCAACACCAAGAACAGCAGTGTTGCCAGCCAATCAAGCCACAAAAAAGACAGAAGAAACCAGAAACACCAATCAATCAAACTCCTAAGGGTCCAATGACAAACACAGACCCAGGTTAATAGCCAATCAGAAGTAGGGACCAGCCTCAAATTTTGAAACGGGGAACTGTGGACACACTTCCAGTACAGAAGCCATTGATGGCAGAATTGAGATTCTGCTGAACGAAACGTTGCTACAACTTTAACAGAACTACAATGACGTGGGATAATACCCGAAGGAAGCTAAACAGCACATATATAGTATATATATATATACTCCATTTATTGTACTCTGTTCTCCTGGAACATTCTTGATGTTTCATCTGCTTTCATTGTAGACATGCCAAAAACCAAGGAAAGAGAAGTATGGAATCTATATTCAGTGGACTGGGTGCAGGGCTGGCTGTGTCTTCTGTTCAAAAAGAAGGGCATTAAAAGATTTTGTGAAAACAGAATCACAAAGTCAGAAGGGATCTTGAAAGGCTACTAATCCAACCCTGTGATCAAGCAGGAAACTCCATACCATTTTAGACAAATGGTTGTCCAATCTCTCTTAAAATATCCAGTACTGGAGCACCCACAGCTTCTGGAAGCAAGTTGTTCCACTGATAAATTGTTCTAATTGTCAGGAAATTTCTCCTTAGTTCTGGGTTGGTTCTTTCCTTGATTAGTTTCCATCAATTGCTTTTTGTCCAACTTTCATAAGATTTGGAGAGTAAGTTGATCCCTTCTTCCTTATTAAGATCCAAATAAGATCCAAATAAGGAAGGCCACTCACAGAAATTGTAACTTCCTCTTCCTTTTCTGTTGCATGTAGGATGAAATCTGAAACAGTGCAAATATGTAGGATGAAATCTGAAATAGTGGAAATAAAGCTGCATAGGGTTTTTTTTTAAACAAAAGTATCTGTTCTAGATGATAGTGCTGCTTTGGATGATGTTGTACTTTTATTAAGCTTCAGTTAAATATATTTCCTTAAAATAGGGGTAATACCACCATCTTCTTAGACTGAATCAAACCCTCAGACATCGTCTGTAATATACAGAAGAATAAATATAATTTATGAGTATAATGAAGCCACTGTTTTTTCTTCCACTCACTTTGTTCTTTAGTAGAACTGATTTGAAACAATAGGGTTTGAGTCTACTATCCTACTGCTATGTTCAACTAAACACTGTGATATGTTATAGAATATCATATTCATTGTATCAAGAAGGCTTTCCTTTAATTCTACCACTTACAACTATGCTGTAGGAATAAACACAATAGATTATGGTTGAAAATGGCTGATCCCTGTTGCAACATGAAGAATGGCTTAAGAAGACCTTATCACAAGGGTGTGAAATAGCAAGATTACTACTAGTTGCATTTCTCAGCACTTGGTCAATAGAATGTTGCCCTGCATCAGCAGAAAACAGTCCTCTGTATGTTGTCCTTTAAAGTGATGAGCATTTTCTCTCAGACTAAAAGGAAAATGGGACTCTAGCAGCAATAGGCAAGAAGGAACAGAAAAAAAAAGAAAAGAAAATCTGTAGTGCTAAATAGAAAGTATCCACATAAGCAGCTCAAGCTGTTGGCAGGTATCCTGTGGCATATAATTCTTTACATATTATATTTTCAAGATGGGCACTTTATATTTTTCTATTTAAAGCATATACCTAAATATGCCAAAAACAGATATGATGAGCAGATATTTGAAAACACACGCCTCTTCTTGTGTACGTATAAGAGCAAACACAGATTTGTTGTTAAACATTATATAAACTGAAAATGCCAGGTTGCTACTTGGAGACTGCCCTCATATTGTCAGTGGTGTGAGAAATTAGAAAATGGAGACTTTTTCCCCATTGGTTCTCCTTGTGCTCAGCTTAGTAGCACATTGGGCAGGAAAGAATAGAACCTGAAAGGGTGGGAGAAGGGAACCTGTTGCTGGCTTGTATGTATATGAAATAATGTGGTTTTGCTTCCTTTTGCATAGGCATTAAAATTTAAAGACATTAAGGGAAATCTTCCCCAGTCTCTCAAAAGGTTTGCAAGTTCTTTCTAAAAGAGAAACAATCTGCCTAGAAGACAAACAATCTGTAAAAGTCTATTTTCTTCCATATGACCACATCCAAATTAAAGAAGAGAACATGTTGCTTTTCAGATTAAGGTGCTTCATGTAGGAAACAAGCAAAGTGTGTCCAGATATTCTCCTAACATTTCAGATTGTAATTGCAATTGCAGTATATATTTTCAACAAAATTATTTTTATATCAGTAGTATTTTCACTAAGCATGGAGGTAGGTTCTCCCACCTCAACCCCACATTTTCAGGAATAGTTAGGAATTTTAATTTGGTCAACTATTTTATAAAGAATGTAGAGAATCCAATAAGTATTTGGAAATCAGACTGATAATCATTCAACTTAAAAGTGAGGATTATGCATTTTTCCATAAAAAAATAAAAAAGCAAAATAAATTCACAAACACAGAAGATTAAGATTATTAAGAAAACTATAGCATTGGACTTTATAACATCTGAGCTTTTAAGCAATATGGCGTGAATAGAAAAGCATTTATCCATATGAATCCTCATCCATAGCCTAAGGAAGTATTGTCCAGACTTCTCCCAGAAGATGGGGAAGCATTGGAATTAGACCTCAGGCCTTGGGTCAGATATTCTCCAGTTGGAAAGAGAAGCTATCAATAGCTCTGGACACCAATGTATCCCACTGGAGATGTGCAAAGCTATTCTTCCTGCCTAGGAGACATCATTATCCTTCTTTACGTTAAGTATTCAAAACTAAAGTTCAATCGTATATTTGCATTTCTAGCCAGATACATGGCATTCCAAATCAGGATGGATAAATAGTTCTATTCCAACAGACTTTTAAATCAGTCCTGTTTCAAACATAGCACAATACCAAAATCTTTCCAATAAAACACAGAGTGGTTTGAGCCAAAATGTTGCCAATACTCCTTGTCCATTCCATATCATGAAGGTTATAGCAAATTTTAAAAGCTCAATAAATGTTGCACATATGTAATATTTTGTACTTATCTTTCACAAGTCAACAAATGTGAAATGATCACTTCATTCATCATTCATTTTGCCTTGCAGCATCTATATATTTGCAACATTAGCACAACAGTCACAATTGCTATGCACAAAACAACAAAGTTTGAGATTAAACTATTACACTACTTTCCATTGGGAAAATAATACATAAACCAACAATCATGCCAAGACTGCTAAAAAAATATCTTCTTTAACTTAAGATCTAAGTAAAAAGTTTTGAAGGTCAGTGTAGCTTTCATCCTTGGCTTTAGCAGACTTTCTACTAGGCTCTAAATCTTAATGCACAAGGACTTTGAAAACTATTTTTCAGAACCAAGCCAGCTTCTCCCAACTACTCAAAATACATTTCTTCTGGAAGTCACAGTCAGCAATGTCTGGCAATATGTTGCCAATAGCCTGAATTTGCTCAAGGAAGGACTATCTATCCATTAATCAATGCAACGAAATGATTTAATCTGCACTGAAAGCTTTTGGAAACGAATCCTCCTTCCTTTTGGCCACACTAGAGTTTTGCATTTGACAGGGGAAAGGCAAAAAGCCCTGCAAAACAAAACAAAATGAAAATTTTCCCCAGATTAAAAAAGAGATCTTTGGCTTCCTCCCCCAACCCTTCCTGACAGACACATAACAATACATCTCCACTGATTCAGAATTAAGTTTAATGAGCAGGACAATCTCTGCATTCCTTTCCCCATTTGCTTCCTTTACAAGTTTTATCAATCTAAGTCATCCTGTTTTTTTTTCCCTTCAGGCCAGCATTAAGCTATTAAATGCACCATTTCACCCTTCTTCTCTCTGACTAAATGTCAGCCTTCAAACTCAGGGTGACAGTTGTTCCTCTGCTGCAGTTCCCTCCCTCCCCTACACCTGTTATGGTCCCTGCCTTGGTACTTGTTGGCTAAAAACATGCTAAATATTCATCACTGTCACCTCATTGCACTTCTAATTCACTCTGATCTGGAGATTAAGCCTCTCTGTGGTGGCCATTTATTCCCCCCTCTTATATCTTAAAGCTTCACTGCTCCTTGCCTGGTGTTGCAGATGGAGAGGAGCTCATTTGCATCTTTATGATCTCTATTATTAGATAGTCTGATTCCTAATACAGCTACATGTAACTTCTGTACTAGCCCTGCAATGCAGCTTTAGCATTCTTACAATTCAAGTCTGGGCAACTTTACAATGACCATCTTTAATTTTACCAGTGTCTAGTGTAGGATTGGGAGCAAAGTTGGGAGCAAAGAGATACATTTTTTAAAACTCTGCAGTCCTTTAACGGTCATCTGGTTTTCTGCATCCCTAACAGGATAGCCCTAAGTGAGGCTGAAACACATGAAGAAGGCTTTGTGGGTTGTTTTTGTGCTTTCTTCCCCTTTAAGTTTTTAAAGTGAAAAATCTATTCAAAACCTTTTTTTAAACTTACTGGCAGGAAATTAAGCTCCTGCAACTTGACAGTTGTTGTTGGTAGAGTCCCTGAGTTTTGGAAGATTTCAGAGTGACATGTAGCCTTGAGTTACCCATAACTACGTTGTTATATATCCTTTTCAAGGCAGTATTTCTAGAAGATTCTCAATTAAGCTACACAACACTGTTAAACAGATTTTGTTGTTATCACTTCTGAACCATAGAGAGAAGACAGAAAATATGTCTCAACTCCCTTTCATCTTAACAAAGATACCTATGTGACCATCTTCCAAATAATTAGTACAAGATTTGCACTCTATGCAGGCCATTTTACCTTTTAGATGTATTAAAAAAGATATTCAGTGGAAGAAGTATTTGCTATCCTAATGAGTTGAACTTAGGCAGAATTGTTAAAGAGATACAGCTCTATTTTATAGAAAGGTAAAGCAGTAAGTTGCAAAGTGTGGGTTGAACTTCCCAGGATATTGTCCAAGTAAAAGCATGCTTGCTCTTCCCCAAAGAAACCTTCCTGCTGACATGAGGTGAGAATGCACACAAAGATAGGAGGATACACACTCATTATTTTTATCAAATTTACAAACCACTCATCTCACTCAGAGAATGACTCATTAGGGTGCAAATACAAACAAGCGAGCAGATCTGTACAACTTTAAAAACATTCTGCAAGCATTCTTATAACTGAAACTGACTCAAGATATTTTTTAGAATTAATTCTGTATTTTATACTCTTTTTAAACCTTATCACTTAGATTCTATTGTAAATACAAGCTTTTTATTTGCATAGCAATTTTGTGTTAATTTTGTTTGGTTGCCTCTCACCTTCTGTACACACATTCATTTTTAAATATTAAAAAAATCAGAAAATAAACCATGCAGTAAAATAGAAGCAAGAAGAAGTGCATTTTTACCTGAAATTTCAAATGTGTGTTCTCCAGGGAAAGCTGCAATGGGCTCTGTAAATAAAAAGAAGAGATGAAAGTGAGTATTTCCATCAGCAAATTATAAAACCAGAAAATAATAACCCATATGAAAAGGGAGAATCTTGAAGAACCTCTTTTTCAATTTGTACATGTGGTACCCAATCTTTTATCCTTTTTTAAGGGGTGGGGAAGGATTTTCTGTATTCACTGAGGATAACTCTCTAAAAATGTGTTTGTGATAACAGGCTTTCCACTAGGCCAATCATAATAGGATATGTTCTAGCAATAGAAACACAATTGCAAATGTACAGGTGAAACTCGAAAAATTAGAATGTCATGCAAAAGTTCATTTATTTCAGGAATGCAACTTAAAAGATGAAACTAACATATGAGATAGACTCATAACATGTAAAGCAAGATAGTTCAAGCCATGATTTGTCATAATTGTGATGATTATGGCTTACAGCTCATGAAAACCCCAAATCCACAATCTCAGAAAATTAGAAGGTAAGTGGTTCCTTCTAGTTTTAAAAACAAGCGAATAAAATTACTGGAGTGGTAAACAGGATTACACGTGATTAATGTTAAAGATTAAGACTAAGTTGGATGATAACAGGTTTCATATATTAGAAAGCTTCCCAGGAAGGAAGGAAGGAAGGAAGGAAGGAAGGAAGGAAGGAAGGAAGGAAAGGCTAGGTCACACTGGCCGACGGATGCAAAACGTATGCAAAAAGGACACAGCGGACGAGCAAAATTTCGGGGGT
>BHFT01004950.1:0-31015 GCA_004320025.1 Laticauda laticaudata
TCGTTAGCCGTCGGACGTCGGACGTCGAGCGTTTCCAGGATGGACCACGTGGAGGTCAGTTGCTGTGCCATCCCTCCTTCTTTCTGAGGCTGCTTTTGGAACTCTCTCACATCATTCTTTATTTCATTTTCTTTCAACTTAGGAGATGCCCATCTTTGGGTGGGTGGGTAGATTAGTCTAGGAAAGCTCAATCAATCTAAAATCAGGCCTTCTTGCTCAGTGGTGCCTTGATCTATGTCCTTCTGTATTCTGTGATGAATGGATGTTCTCTGTGACGATTAGGGNTCAGGCCTTCTTGCTCAGTGGTGCCTTGATCTATGTCCTTCTGTATTCTGTGATGAATGGATGTTCTCTGTGACGATTAGGGGAATGCTGAAAAGGGTCAAGAGGAGAAAACCAATCAACGAGTGGCAGTCTCAAACATCTGAACAACACAGGTTGCTAGTGATTCAGAAGAGACACAAGAGAGACTGCACAAGAATTAGCAACATTGTTTTGTGCAGACTCAAAAATGATCGGAGAGCACTTTAACTCAGCCCCTCATCTGAATCTCAAAACAAAGTTCTAGGACAGTTTATAGAGACCTGTTGCAGCTGAGACAACCCAAAAGCCATTTTCTTGCTAGTGATTTACAGCATCTGGTGACATTATCCAACTATGGCTCTGCCGATATATCAGTAATGAAGACAGGCTTTTTTATTGTCACAATGATGGTTGGGTGATACCATAAGATGCTATAAATCACTAATGAGGAAATGGTCCAAGACTCCTCAGACTATAAAGTTTACACTCTTTGCTCTTGCACTATACGCTTTCACAGACTGGAGCTCACTTTATTAGATTTGCAAAAGATACTCCCTGTCTTCCTGGCCAGCTCTACAAAAGCATAGCTTCCTGCATAGAGTTGGTGTCAGTCTTGCCAAGTTGGCAGCCCCCAAAATAGTTAGATTACAGTTCCCACTTTCCTGAGGTCACTCCTTTATTGAAGTTGAAGGACTTATAGCTGGAGGGCCCAAGATTGAGAAAGGCAAAAGCAATGACAATGAAATGAATGAATGAAATAACAACACAATATCAGTGTAATAGTAATGGAAGGGACCTTGGAGGTCTTCTAGTCCAACCCCCTGCTCTGCCAGAAAACCCTATATCATTCCAGACAAATTGTTGTCCAACCCCTTCTAAAAAACTTCCAGTGTTGGAGAAGTCTCGACTTTGGAAGCAAGTCTTCCACTGATTAATTGTTCTAACTGCTAGGAAATTTCTCCTTAGTTCTAGGTTGCTTCTCTTCTTGATTACTTTCCATCCATTGCTTCCTGTCCTGCTTTCAGGTGCTTTGGAGAACAGGTTGACCCAATGGTGGGACTCAACATTTTTTATTACTGGTTCTATGGGCATAGCTTGGTGGGTGTGGTGTGGCTTGGTAGGTGTGGCTTGGTAGGCATGGCAGGAGAAGGATACTATAAAATCTCCATTCCCTCACCACTCCATGGGGAAGGTTACTGCAAAATCCCATTCCCTCCCCACCCCACTAACCTGCTTTCCAGCTCCGTTCTCATGTGCAGGGCAACAAAAAAAGACCCAGATGATCAGCTGGGACTCAGGAGGCAGAGAGTAGATGGGGGCAGAGCCAGTCAGAGGTGGTATTTCCCAGTTCTCCAAACTATTCAAAATTTCCACTACCACTTCTTCAGAACTGGTCAGAATCTGCTGAATATCACTTCTGGGTTGACACCTTCTTCTTTGTGGCAGGCCCTGAGATATTGGAACACAGTTATCATGTCACCCCTAGTCCTTCTTTTCATCAAACCAGACATACCCAATTTCAGCAAATGCACAAGACTTATGCAAAGGTACATACATTCCCTACCCTGATCATTACAACAATAATTGTGCATTAGAGCAAAGGTGTGCAAAATGTTTTATGTTCACAATATTCCAAGCTGAAAATATTTTGTTCCATCTTGATAATAGGCCATTCTAAGTTATCAGAAGTGGTGTGAGCTTAAAATGGCCTGGTACAATCTTGAAAGAGCAGTTGGACTGATATGGTTGGAAGTTGGATCACTTCTGGTATAATTGGAGTTTTTTGATCCTCTTCATAAGATCTTTCTACGATATAAAATTCCTCTCTATTGTTAAGCTCTGAACCAGCTCTTTTTCCAGTTTTGCTTGTTTGTCTGTTTTCCAGCACTTGTTTGATGGCTTTCATTATTATTTCATTATGATTCTTTTTTATGGACTTTATGTCTTATAAGCTGCCTTGAGGGATATAAGTATTTATTAAAAATATAGAGGTCATTTTTGTGTGCAGCTTTCAATCTGGCATTTGGCAGGTGGCAGCCAAAGAAAGATTTTTTTCCAATGTTTCTTCTACGTTCTACCCTAGAAAGTTCACTGGACACTTCTTTTGCTATTTTTTTTTTGGGGGGTGGTGGTATTTGGTAAAAAGATGATTTTGGTTTTTGAAACATACTTATGAATAAGTGCAATAATAAATGTATTTGCTTTTCAGGTGCTTAAAAATTCTTCAATCTTTTTACTATAATGGAATAGTGTAATATAGCCCTCCCTCCCTGGAAGTTTAGCATTTTGAATACTTTAAACTCAGATATTTTGGTGCTATATTTTTCATTTAGTCTACCAGTCTTGTAATATTTATTACATTTATTTTTATGCTATAGTATTGGTTTATTGATGTATTTCTTAAAATATTGTGTATGGGGAGCATGCACTTTTTAAAGTAAGTAACACCTTAAAACAGCATGTTTCAGAAATATTCAAGCTACATATTCAAGCCCATGAGATGAAATGGGAAACATGTCTCACGTGTCCATTCCCCATGAATTTCACAAGTCAGTGAAGAGCAACACCTTAGAGCAGTGCTTCTTAACTTTGGTAACCTTAAGATGTGAGGATTTCAACTCCCCCAAAGTGGTGCTGACTGTGGAATTTGGGGAGTTGAACTCACACATCTTACAGTTGCTAAGGTTGAGAGATTCTGTCTTAGAGCAGATATAAACCCTATGCTTCTGTCTGAATTATTATTTAGGTTGTGTTTGTCTCCACATCCTCATTCAGTGGATCCAGTTACCTTTTGATGTAGTGTTGGGACAGAGGAATAAGTAGAAAAAAGAAAGGTTCAAGCTGTTACCCAGAGGTGGGATATGACAGGGTTAACTACCGGTTCAGGATTTACAAGCTTCCCTGCACGCTGGGAGCCGTGCACCTGTAAATCATCAGTATGCTGTGTGCAGAGACGCAGCCTTTGAAACAGGCCTCTTCTCCTGCTTTTTTAACTACAGCTGTGCCTCATTCGGCAGCGGAAGTTGAAAAATCAGGAAATAAAGATCAGGTAAGAGCCCCGGTGGGCGGGTGGGGAACAACATCAGCAGACATAGAGCCGGTTCTATGTCTGCTGCTCTTCAGAGCTACCGGTTCTACAGAGGTGAACAGAACCGGTAGAAACCCACCCCTGCTGTTAACTGTTTGCATGAAGAGCAGGTACTGTCGATGTGTAGATATGACATTGGGTTTGTAGGAAATGTAACATTTTAAATAATTTCTTGTAACATGTTCAATATTTGCATGCTTATTATTTATTAAACCTATTGGGCTGCTCACTATGCAAGGTTTTTGGTCTTTTGGAGTTTTTGTGTATATTTATATTGTAAAATTTAATAACAAAAGCATTTTTGTGCATTTCTATGACTATACTTAAAGTAGTTAATAAAATACAATCTTAAATGCATGTCAAACTATCATAGAATTAAAGGTGGTGCTTTAAGATGCAAAAGATTATTATATTAAAAGCCCAGCAAAAGAACTGCATGAGAGAAATCAATGGCTTCAGATAGTTGTTTCTTTTATTTCCCCAATTTTTTGACTCATAATTCTCAAACTGGTTTACATTTGGTTTACATTTACAATTTACATTTGGGACATTTTGATTCAAATTTTCACATGATTCTCCTTGAAGTCCATTTGCAATATGGGCTATACTTTATTTTCAAAGGCATTTACCCATACTCTCTTTCTCTCTTTCTGTCCTCCCTGCTTCTTACTCCCCCACTTAAAGCCCATGTCACACTGAACCAACAGATGCAAAGAGGATGTAAAACGGACAAAAAAGCTTGCCATCCGTTCGAAGAAACTCGAGTACTCACTGCCTCCGTTTGGCTTCCTCTCTATCCGTCCAGCATCCATCTATTGACGTTTCATCCGCTCCAAAAAGTTTTGGGCTGCCTAAAACTTTTGCGCGGAAAATGTATCCAGTTCGTCCGTTCTGCATCCGCAATGCATCCGCCTATGCATCCGTTACCAACATCCGCTATACCGCCAGGCATCCGCTGCACATCCGCGCAACTCGATCCGCCCGGAGCAGGGAGGAACGAACGGAACGTTGGAACGGATGCAGAACGGATGCCTAGTGATTGCAGCATGCGAACAAAGCATTTAAAATGGAAAAAAACGTTCGCAGAGGGACCTATCTTCGGATATTAAGGATGTCTAGAGGATGCCTAAGTATGCCTAAGAGGATACCTAGCGGAAAAAAAACTATATTTTGCCTATTAAATAAGGGGGACAACTCATCTGCATCTCACTTTCAGAACAGCCATCCCAGCAGTGCAGACCCCGCAGCCCTTGCATATGATCTTCCTCTTCCACGCATCAGTCATGTTACACCGGGATTGCAAACAAGTCCTTCGGGCAGCCACCATCGTTCTGCAACAGTGCGAAGCCATCGCAGGCTCTGTGAACTCTAACTGCGAGGAGAAGAAAAGACCACCCAAAAAGAGTCTGGATCCGAAGATGGTTCGCAAGAAGAGCAGAGACAGACTGTACAACAGCTGATGGTGGAGCTCAAGGAATCGAAGACAACTTGGCGTTTCCAGAACTCAATGAGGATGCCTCCAGCCAACGTTTGACGAATGTGCAGCGCCCTGACACCCAGGTTGACCCAAGGCCTGGAACCTGCGTGCTCAAGGTGGCACTCACTCTTCACCACCTGGCCTCAGGACCTCCTACAGGAGCATTGCAAGTACTGCTGGAGGTGCCATCCAACACCATCAGCATTGTGTCAGAGGAAGTGGATGCAGGCCATCATCGAAAGAAAGAAGAGAAAGAAAGAGAAAGAAAAAAGAAAAAAGAGAAGAAGAATAAGAAGAACAAAGACGGCGAAAGAAAAAAGAAGAAAAGCAAAAAGAAAGAGAAAAGAAAGAAAGCAAGAAAAGAAAGAAAAGAGACAAAAGAAATAAGAGAAAGAAAAAAGAAAAAGGAAAGAAAAGAAGAAGGAAAAGAAAAAGAAAGGAAGATAATAGAAAAAAAGAAAGTAAGAAAAGACAGTAAAAAAGAAGGGAAGAAAAAAGAAAGAGAAAAAAAGAAAAAAAAAAAAAGAAAAAAAAAAGAAAGAAAAAAAAGAATACAAAGGAGGAGCTCCTTCCAGTACCCCTCCACTGAAGAAGGATGGAAGAAAGTTGCAAGAGCAAGTGGTATCAGAAGTGGAACTTACCACGACACCGTTGGAGCCATAGATGGAAGCAGTGGCCTTGCCAAAAGCTCCAACCACTCAGCTCCACTTATTTAACTTCCAAGGCTTCTTCAGCATCATCCTCTTTGCCATGGCTCGATTGCTGACTACAAGTTCATGTACCATCATGCTTCAGAAACGGTTCTCTTCAGATCCAGGTATACAACGCCAGTCACCTCAAGGAGGATCTGCGAACGCAACCTCATTGTGGGCTTCCCAGATTCCAAACCCCTGCCCAATGACACACAAGATGTGCCCTACTTCATCATGGGGGATGACCAACCTTCGGCCCTCACAACCTACCTCCATGAAGCCCTACCACTTCCAAGATGCCTCATCCGTTGAAGAGAGGATCTTCAACTACAGGCTTCCAGGGCAAGGGCGATTGTTGGTGGAGAACGCCTTTGGCATCTGGCCAACAGGTTCCAGTACTTCTCACCACCATGCAGGCATCGCCCAGAAGACCTGTGAGGAGGATCATGGAAGCTTGCTGCATCCTGCACATCGTCATCGCGCACCTGGCTACCCAGTCTTGCAAACAGGGTCGTGGACTCCAAACAGCCAATGGGGACATGGAGCCTGGGGAATGGAGCAAGGGCAAAACCCTTGATCACACTGAGGATGTGCAAGCCCCAACAGAGCCTCACCATGAAGCGAAAAGCCAGCGCAAACCTCCTGAGACACTGGTTGCAACTCCCCAGCTGGAGCAGTGGAGTGCCAAGACAGGATTGATAGATGCTTAATGGATGCTTTCCTTCAGCCTGTCTCATCACACGGATGAGATTGTGCCATTATGTTGAGTGGCCCCACAATGAACAGCGGCATTTAATAAAAGTTGTGTTTATGTTTGACTGCTGTGGATGATTATTATATTATTATTATAATTAAAGGGGCCAAAGGTGTTGCAAGCTGGAGGTGGACCATTTAACAGTCCCCACTTTATGCTTGCACTGAGGTTTATCTATTCCCACGAGCTTAATAACACCATCCCAAAGGTATCCCTGCCCATCCCACTGCTATCTTAACCCATTCCCAACAAGCATAGCAAAGGCTTAAAAAACCATTTCTAAAAGTTTCCACCAAGACTTTATTAAAAAAAAGAAATGACAAGTGTGTGAATCATAAATAGACTTTATTAACAAGAAGCTATTAAAACAAAAAGAGTCTCTGGAAACTCCTTCTTGGTCGCTCAGCTCAGGGTGAAGGGTGCAGGTGCTTGTGGAGGTGCTGGTGCTGAGTGTTGTCAGCAGCTCCTCCAGAAGCAGAAGCAGCAAATGCCCAGCCCCAGAAGAAGCGAGCCCGTGCTGCAGAAGCCCAGCAAGAACCAGAGTGAGGCCAGGGGCGGATGGTACCCTGTCCCTCTTTGCCAGGGCTGGCAGCCAGATGCTGAGCTTGCTGTGCTTCCGCATGGTTGTGGGGTGCCTGGCTGGCAGGAGCTGGCAGGAAAATAAGGCTGGCAGGAGCTGGCAGGAAGGCTGGCAGGCAGGCAGCAACCAAGGCTGGCAGAAAGGCTGGCACCAAGGCAGGCAACCAAGCTGGCAGGAAGAAATGGCAGCAGACATTGCAGCAGGACAGCAAGGCAGTTGATGTGTTCTGCAGCAGGTCTTTCCTCTGAATGGCGCACCTGCTTCTGAGCTGCTTCCGTTATATCCGCCGGGGCTGACGCAATGCATCCCCCCCCGCGATGCGCAATTTAACACCAGCATCGCATAGCTTCCGCTTCTGCATCCGCTTCATCCGCTCTGACCACTCTTTCCGTTCCGCATCCGCTTTGCTGAGTCCCCCGGAAGCCTTGCGGATGTTTGCTATCTGCTCCCATCCGTTCCATTCCGGCTGGGCTTCTGTTCCGCATCCGCTTTTGCATCCGCCCTGCGTCCTCCCCACATTCCGTGTTATCCCTCCGCGTTATGCAAATTTTTTGCCTCTTTTGGGCGCGGATAAAACAATGATGTAACATTTGCTCGTCTGTTTGTGTCCTTTTGCATCCGTTTGGCCAGTGTGACATGCTTAACTCCTGTATTCAGACATTAGTGAAAATGGATGCTAGGCTTATGGAGCAACCTAATCTAAAATTTCTTCCACTCACTGAAGTCCTTTGCCATGATGAAAAATAATGTTAAATGCAGTCGAACACCCATGAAAAGACGAATTTCATCCCAAACTTTTTAAATGAAAGGCCCATTTTTTTCCAACTGTTAATTTATAAAAAAGGAAAGCTTAATATAAAGTATAGTTATTTATTATTTTAATTTATAATAGGACCACAATTCCAGAGAATAGAATACTGGTGCCAACGCCTAAATCTTTATTTCTTTACAATGCGAGATATTGCCTGCTTACTAATGATTACCAAGAAAGTACAAAAAACCAAAAAATTTGAACAATAGCGCAACACAGATGAAAGGGCATCTCTAAATCTCCAAATCTTAGAAGCCCTGGTGGGAGGGGGTAGGGGTAAGTACATCTTAAAACATTTTGGCAAAAAACTGGGCTTTGAGTAGTACTTCCACAAAACTACACCATTCATTTCGAAGGATTTATTTGCCAAATGCTTCCTCAGGTAACTTCCCTGGAGGGACATTGCTCATTACAGCATTCAAAAGCAAAAAACCTCTTCAGATCTGCTTAAAAATCCAGACATAAAAGAAGCAACATTGTTTTGAACTTCAACTATATAAACCAACACTGAAAGTAATCTCAGATGTAAAAAGTCAGCCAAAAGCAGGTTACGATGAATAATTTTTTTCACCTTCCATAGCTATCAAAAGGGCTTACGCCTCGGAAGGAGTTAATCTAATATTGCGTGCAACTTCTTTCATATCATCACAATGTCTAGCACAGAATATAGAGCATGGAATAACAAGGTTGAATGTCACTTGGGAGGTCTTCCCATCCAACCTCCACCCATCCCATCCTATGGCGTCATGCATAGGCACACCCATCCCAGCTCCATGAATGCGGAAAAAATGTTACAATTATATCACCATCGACAAGCAAGCTGACACCATGAATTTGATACCTTTGCCTGTTATACCCATTCCAGAAAATATGGTACATTAATTAGGAATATATGTCACCCTAAACAGGTATTTGGTAAGAAATATAGTCAACCAGAAAGACATGTTAATACCTGTCCTTTAAGGGAATGCAAGAGCATTCAGTTGGCTGTGGTTTCTCAAACTTCGCATAAGATGAGCCAGAAACCTGGGTTGTCTAGTCTGAGTCTCAGAAGAAGTGTGAGTGTACCTTTGTTTCCTTCTGTGCGAAAGTTATTTACCAATGCTCCATTTTTCCTAACTTGAACTGAGATTACTGGATTTTAATGTAGTCTTGATACTGAACTTTTTTGCACGTGCGACTTTGATATTTGGATACCCCTGGCATTGCAAACTGACTGATTAACTTGTGAATGACTTTGCTATTGCTTATTGACTGGTTGCTTAACATTTTCTGGAAGTAAAAAACCTACCATTTACTGTACAGGTGTATCTGTGGCTCTGTGTTATATATTCCAACCTATTGCTCTATACATCTCCCTGTATGCGCTCATTCTTCCAATTGGGAATTAACCTCAACAATGTTATGGCCCAGATCATACCAGGCTCAGATAACTGAGAGTGATGTGAATACACACACTGTATTCAGACAGCTGTTTACTGTTTAATTGTGGGTTACTATCCTGGTAAAGATGGCACAAAGTCACTTCAAAATGTCTATCACTGATAAACTGGGTGGAGCAAATTATGTTTCGTGGGTCTATGAAGTTGCAGTCTACTTCTGCGTAAGAAGTTTGATGCGAATTATAGTTTAAAAATCCACCGGATGTTAAATGCTTGGATCCACGAAATGAGGATGATGCCAAAAGATGCTGACTTTAAACAGAACAATTGAACGAGTCTTTGTATTAATTGGACTAACACTTGAAGTGAACCAGCAGCTAGTCCAATATTCGTGGAGAGAGTCTTCTGCTAAGGTTGGAGAATTTGTGAAGCAGATTTATTTCGTGACATGTAGCCGTGCACACATACATCTTACACGTAAACTTTAGAGCACATCTTTGAAATGGAGATATGATGTAGCTCATTCAAACTTGCATGAAAAGAACTTTTCAAGTACTACCATGAAAAAGAACTTGATTATTTTCAGAGCTGCATCATGTTTTTATATCATTTTCCTTTTTCCCCGCCCCTCATTGGATGAAATTATGATGATTTATGTATTCTGCACGAAGTCCTGCCCAAATTAAACTGACATTAACTGACTTAAACTGGAAGTTGGCTAAAGAAGCAAGAGACAGCAAGTATAAGACCAATGAAGAAGGAACAAGCCACAAGAAGAGCATTTATTCTTAACTGCCATATAAGTTAGAAATGTTTTTCTTGTGGGCTAGGGGACATATAACTAAATATTCTTGTAAGAAGGGGAACAACAGAATACTAGTAAACACCAGAACTAAGAAGAAAAGTTGTTTGAGCTATGTCTAGCAATTCCACTGTAACAATAATTTGTGGGTTGTTGATAGTGGAGGCATCACAATGCATTACTAAAGATAGAAAAGGTTTGTAAAAGATGTCCCACAAGTAAACAAACAGTGTATCATTGGCAAATGGATGGAAATTAAAGCATAGGTGAAGGTACTGCATATTTTTCTTGTATAAATGAATATTTAAACTATGTTATATGTACCTAAACTGAAATTAATTTATTATCAGTGAGGGCTTTATTAATCTTGTTATGTAGTAACCTTTTAGGAGGAGAACTATAATAGAGAAAGAGGATAAAAAAAGGTGACTCTTACTTAAAGAATGATTTATATGTGATTCATGATTGATCATTGAGATGGCTAACTAAGTTTATAACAATTGATAAGCCACATGATGAATGTATACATTTTATTACATAGACTTTAGGGCCACATTAATCCAAAATGCTTCAAACAAACTGTTTGTATTTGTCAGAGGGAAGTAAAATTGAACCCTGTAACAAGTATTTACACTCGTAATGCTTGTAATCAAGAAAGAGTAAGGTTACTAAACCAAGCAAACAGACTAAAATGGCATTAAAGACCAAAGAACCTTTAAAGTTGTGTTTGCTGGACATAATTGTCTTAAGAAGCCAAGTTTAAGGGTGCCTGTTTAATTTTGAGTATTATGGACCATTACTCACAATACAGTTTCTGCTATCTTATAAAACAAAACAGAACATTCCACAACATTCTCTTAACGCTTTAAGGTTTGCTGAGAGAAAAATGAAAAAGTAAAGAATTACTTAGTAACTGATAATGGGACTGAATTTGTTAACAAAAGATTCCAAACTATGTTGAAATTGGCTGGTGTGGAGCATAAATGTTTTGCACCTTACAGACCACAACATAACTTGTTTATAGAACAAAGAGGGCAAACATTACAAGCTATGGCTCGCACTATGTTATCTGACTCAGGTTTACATAAAATACTGTGGGGTGAAGCCATAATGTGTAGTAACCATGTTTTGAACAATGTAATAAATAAAACAACTAGTGAATTGCCATTCACTCGTTGGCATGGCAGAAAACCAAATTTAAGTTATCGACACACGTTTGGAGCTCCAGCATGGGTGCATATTCCCTCACAAGTAAGACTTTAAGGGCAACATAGAGCTAAGAAGTTATTTTTTATGGGTTATGAGGCCAAGCATAGAGCATTTAGATTCTGGGATCAAGGCACAGCTCATGTTTACTGTCGTGCTAGTGCAAACTTTCTTGAGCACGTTGGGTGGGACAAACTGGAACAGGAATCCAGCAATGATATTCTTATATATAATGAGCTGTTCCACTCATTAATGTTCTCACTGTCAGGAAATTTTTCCTTAGTTCCAGTTGTCTCTCTCTTTAGTGATCTTCCACCCATTACTTCTTGTCCTGACAGCTCTGCAAGTACAGGAAGACTGCTATCATATCACCCTGAGTCCTCCTCTTAGCTAGACTAGACATAGCAGTTCCATCAACTGTTCATCAGTTTAACAAATCGTTCAACAGCTTGTTTTCCAAACTTGGCATAAAACCTATAATTTCTATGCCTTTTCCTTGCTTTCCAGATCTGTGATTCATTCCAATCCTAACTGCCTTTCCAAACTGCCCAGTAGTGATGTCAGGGTCAATAAGGAGGCCAGAAAGGTTGAAGGTCTGTTCAAGAGAAGGCAGGCAGGAAATACAGCTGTACTCTGAGTGGCAGCAATGGAGACTCCAGGAGAGACAATATACAATGCTTTGCTCACCTCTCCTCCTTTTTACAGTGCCTTTGTTATGATGTTCCCAAATAAATATGCAGAGGACTACTGTTTTAAACAGCATTACATAGCATGTCTATCTGTCTGTCTATCCATCCCTCTATTACTGAAGAGAATCTTAAATGCACAACCTCTTTAAATCTAAATGACAAATCCCCATCAACAAACAATATTTGATGTTTTAACTATTAAGGTATACTAGATAAAGCTTACTGAACATCATTTGTATTACTATTAGTTTATTATGTTCTTCTCCACCACACCACAAAGAAAGTTTGCTTTTGGTTCTCACATCCCTTAAGAAGAGAGCACCTTCAGCAGGTGTTATCTGTTCCCTCAGGTTCAGCAGATAGAAACTATATGGGATGGGCAGTCTTGAAGATACCCAAGCCCTGATGGGTAATGATCAGAACCTTCAACTGCATTAGGAAACAGTGCAGCTCTCAAGGCAATGGTGCTACTTGGCAGTAATAAGACTCTCCAGTATGTGTACGAGCCACTGAACCATATATTAACCAAAGTTTCTGGGTAGCTTCCACTTCAAGGGCAGCACCATGTAAAGAAAATTATAGCAATCTATAAGAGAAATAGTAACTGCTCCTGTAAGGCCACAATCACCCACAGTATACTAGAGGAAGTACAACACAATGAAAGATACTGTAATCCTAGAATCAGTGGACTTTCAAATCTCACTTGCTGCTCCTCATATAGATTCAAACTGTCACCAAAAGGTTCCCCCCCCCAAATGTTGTTTTATTTGCTACTTTCAAAGGTCAAAGTCATACCCTGATCTCTCTCTTTTTCCCTCTCTCATCCCCCCACCGCACAATTGACAATTCAGCTGGAGCTGTGCAAGTGGGTATCATAGTGCATATGACCTTCCCCAAGCGTTTCAGAGAAATCGTTCTCCCCAAATTCCACCACAAAAGTCGCCAAGGCAAATTACAGCCCCATTCTTGTCTGAATCTGGATTGCTGTAGGTCTAGATCAAGGGTCTTCAAACTTGGCAAGTTTAAGACTTGTGGACTTCAACACCCAGTATTCCTGAGCTAACATGACTAGAAGAGGAATTCAGGGAGTTGAAGTCCACAAGTCTTAAAACTGTTAAGTTTGAAGACCCCTGGTCTAGATAGTCTATTTTTTCTGAGATTTTCTATAACTGTTGCTCTATTGATTACTGTATTACCTTTCCCAGAAAGGAGAAGTTGGATATACAATAACATTTGTCTGATATAACTGGATCTTGCAGATTTCACAAAGAGGGATTTGATTCGTTCTCCCTACTGGCTCTTGCTGGCATCACTCTCTCATAGCCGACTGCCTGAATCCACTTCCCTGCCCACTCCCAGAAAAGCAGCAGTCAAATCCCACAGTGGCAGAGTTAAGGTTACAAACCTTGGCAGCCACACCAAATGCCAAATAGAAAAAGCAAACACATAATAGCCACAAAAAGTTCGGCTAAACCATTGGGACTTAGGAAAAAGAAGAGGTAAGAAACAATTTACTGAAGAAGGTGTGGGAGGGACAGAGACCTTTCCCATAAATATATCCCAAGTGTTCAGATTCAATGTAACATTAGGGAGCATTTCTGCAGTAGTAATTTATAGTGTCACAGAGCCATTGATGTAGTGATATAAAGCCTTTCTCCATTCATGATTTATCACCACAATGATGGCTGGATAACAGTATAAATCATTAGCATGGAAATCTTTCTTGTCACCAGCTGCTTCTATTCTCTTAGTAATGAGAAAACATCGGTACAAAAGTCCCATTGCATTAGTATCGGCCTCTAAATCTGGTAATAAATATAAGCAAACATAGATCTAGAACTCAGACCTGCCACCCAATGCTTCACTCTCTACTTCTGTAGCCATACCTCTATTTTCATGGTCAAAATGAGTGGACCTTCTTTCCTTGCCTATTGCAAGATATCAGAGAGGTCCCAAAGCAAAGGTTTTGGAGATTAACCACCCAAGCTCCTCCCGTGCTTTCTATGGTTGTAACATATCAGGAGGGGGAGCTGCTGCTCTAATTCTGGTGCACTTCTGGACCATCATTGATAAAGATCACATGGGACCCATCTTAGAAGTAGACATATGCCAAAGGGTATCCCTGTTTTTTGATTCAGTTCTATATTGTTTCAAAGGCTAATTTGGATTTTTAGGCTGTCCATCCCCAATAATCCAATCCAACATTTTAATTGCCAGGCTCCCTCCTAGAGTGACAAGGAATACAGTGCATATTAACTGGCCATCATTATCTCTGTTAGCAATGCTGCCAAACTATGCTATGGTAGGTAAAGTATCTTCAGTGTAAAACAACGCTATTGTTTTGAAACAAGCAACCCCTTAACAGATCTTTTTGATTTGGCTTGTATTTCAAGGCAAAAAAAAAGCCATGATTTCCTCTTGCTATTGCCATCCAATCACTTAAATGTCACTATATTTGTGTAAACCAGTGATAGTCAACCTGGTCCCTACTGCCCACTAGTGGGCATTCCAGCTTTCATGGTGGGCAGTAGGGTTTTTTTCCCCTACTTTATAAATCACCATAACTGTGGAACTGGTGGCTGGGTAGAAAATTTTACTACTAACAGAGATACAAAAGTGGATGGTAGGTATAAAAAGGTTGACTACCCCTGTAAACGAAAGTGCAAATTCTCTTCCTGTTTTTCCTTAGAACCAAAAAAAATGCCATAAGCTTCTTCCTTTGTGTGTGCCAATCTCCTTATCTTACTTGACTTTTGAAAAAAATTAATGATAGAAACAATGAAATAGCAAGCTGGTGAAGTGAGAACTTTAGATCTAATGCTGTCCAACTAATTCATTTTCTGATTAATCAACTGTGGTTTTAATCAATTAGATTCATGGATAAGTTAAAAATGTTCTTACATAGCTGATAATTTACTTTTCCTGCCTTTCAATTCTGGAATTTAAAATGACGTATAATAATTTGGCCACATTAAATAATTCCTCTTTTTCTTCCCTGCTCCCTGCCCCCAAGTAAAGAATTAAATTCTGTTTGAGACAAAGCAGAGTCTTTAGAACAGATGAGACAATTTGGGAATCAATAAATGGATAGAAACAGAGTCGCCTGTTTCTTCTTGGATCTCAGGAGGAAGTCACAGGTTTGTGACTTAATTTTTATCATACTTTTTATCATGTTGGAAAACCAAATATTCTGATCCTGAAATAAAGAACTCTTTCTTAGGTGAACTTCCAACAATATTTTTAGATGAATTATAAGGCCTATTATAAATTCTCCAGGGAAAGGTATATTAAGTTAATATAGCTATTATGCAGATAAACAATTGAGTGACAATACAATAACAACACATTTGACTTGTATAGCACTTATGACATAACAAATTGAGTTATAAAACTAAAATTGCTTAATGAAAATTAGCAGGACAAGACAAGTGATCAATGTGTGCTTATTTTGCATACTACAGATGCTGATATCTGGTACTTGTTAAGTATTCAAGATATATAGGAATATTGCCCAAATTTGTTTGTTATTCAGCATTAGAATGCAGCATCACACACGACATGAGATGACATCATGATGTCACACATGTATACAAGTCCCATTTGTTGGTTAGTTGAGGAATGACAAGAAGAGATGGATGTCACCATTTCCCCCCTGACTCCTTCCCCCATGGATGCTCATGATAGAAATCGACATTTGAACATTCTGCAATTTTGGTTAATATTTGACAGCATTTGAAAACTGCTATATGGTGATCAGTATTACCTGACAGTGAGTAACATGGGGCAATCAGTGTCATAGGAGATCTGGCAGCTGACATAAAGCAGTGATCATTGTTTGATAGCTCCTTTTCTCCCTGGCTGCCTTCTTTCCGCTAGTTCAATGTGGATGTTCAATGTGGATACATATTTAAAATATCAGTACATTAAACTTTCACAGCAATACCAATTAAAGAGCAAAACTTGCAGTGGGAAACAAAAGCAGTCGTAACCTTTTTCCCTTTGAACTTTGGGAAAATTTTGTTGCTTTTCTTTATTTTCAAAAAAACAATTTAAGAATATTTCCCATCCTTAATAACTTTTCACCGGAACAGAACTGGAAATGCCAGTGATTAGAAGGCACCTCTGACCCCAAAGAGTTTGGTGGATAACATTCTAGTCCTGAATAGACCACTCCATAATTTATAATTATTACAGATTTAGCAGCGCAGATCCATTAGATTATTTTTTTAATTTAACAAATTTATGTTAATAGGTTGATTTGTTCATTTTCATGCTGCTCTTAAGCCTGGAAACAAAGTTAAAAGAAAAGAAAAGAAAGGGGAACAGAAAAAGTCGTGCATTCAGTTGGAACTCAAGATCTGTTATTAAACTGTTAGTAGGTGGATTGGTGTATTTTGGTTCTAAAGTTCAAGTGTCATGTTCAGAATGAAGCTATATATTTTTCTTTCTTTTCCTTTTTTAAAAATATAAACTGCTGCATTTGATTTTTTTTCCCCTAGTTCATTTCTTTGGAGCACAGAGTCCATATGAAGACAACCAGAAACAATCTTTCAGCCACTGATTGAACAAAAGGGCCTGTTTATTTATAGTTCCATTTTCAGTACAACTTCCCATTGTTCCACAGCCATCATTTTACCATAGTTTCTTTCTTACTTTTATTTTTTTGCACTTTCTCAGTTTAAATAAATAACATCCACACTAATTAAATTATGTGAGGGCAACTAAAAAGTTCCCGAATATTCTTGTCTTTTATATTATATTAATGCATCATATTAGTTACTTTCTGACTCTAACTTAAGTAGAATACTGTTTGATCACTAATAAAATAAAATAACTACCCAGTCCTGAGATTAGTGTGAGCAACTATGGGCTGCTGGGGGGTGAATTACTTTGTTGAAATAATACTCATGGGATTAAAAATGAGTATATCCGCTGGGAAATCATAGTGCTTTCTAAATCCATTCTGAGTTTTCTTCAAAAGAACTTGTAAGGGAACAAGTAGTGTAGTATATAGAATGATTTCCCATGATCTTTGAGAAGCAATTCATCTAATTGTGTTACATTTACATAAATCCAATGCTGTCTTTCTCTGCTGGGTTCTTTCCCCCCATCCATCTGTCATATTTTATTCATTAGAACAGAAATCACAACAAGCTTCAGAAAGTTTAATGATTAAAACTATTAACAGCACTTTTGCATAGAATAGATACAGCTAGCGGTGTAAATATTATCAGGGAACATTGAAGAGTCCAGAATGGGAACCAGGAGCTTCAGTTGGTGTCCATCTGAGACTAAGTCAAGGAAACTAGGCATTGATAAGTTCTGCTAAGATGTCACAGTCTGCCTAGAATAACACTGTCCCTCAGTGGCACAATGAGTTATAGTGGGCAGGAGATATGAAGCTTTTGGATGGACAAGGGGCCACAATAAACATTGTTGCCTATGTTCTGCTGAACTTCATATGATAACTGAAAGCTTCACCACTTTCAAGTTTTGAACTGACAGAAATTGGAGTGACTTCCCTGTGAATAGGATTTATTGTTGTTCTTTTTACCAACTCAAATCAAATAAGAGATTTATTATACACATCAAGTTAATTCATTCAAAGACCAGAAACCTGATCTTTCCATATATATTATAAAAAGGAACATCTAACACACTCACCTTCCTGATTCCATAAGTGTGCAACAAAAGGGGCATTCTAAGAGTTCTTTTGTAATGGAGCAGAAAGATGAAGCATACTTTTATTTAGGAAGATTTGACACCTGTAAATAGTTTGCCACTTTAATCCCATAATTGGAATTCTCAACACAGATAACAGGGAACAGATTTTATTTGCTTGAGATTGCATATTTTGGAGATCTAAATCTCTAATTCTCTGTGACAGTAAAATTTTAGCCTGATTAGCTCCTGACATTATATAAACCTCAGGGGGAAAAATGTAGTACATATATCTTGTTTCGAGGAATTTCATTGAAGCAGAAATGTAAACTTCACTATGTAGTTGACCAATAACCCTTACTGTAACAGAATAACCTGAGGCACAGTAATAGGCCTTAGATCTCACTAGCTGGAATCTAACCTCCAGATTAAAAGCTAAATCCCCAACATATCCAAAAAAACCAAGAACAGAGCAGAGACCAGTACCTGCAGCAGATGGTCCAACATTTTCAATCAAGTTTGCAGCTCCAAATAGCAACTGGATAAGCAACTTAGATTGAATATGTTTGGGTGTTGAGAGTAGATGGGACACAACTTTAGTATAAACAAAGAGAACAATAGCATTTGAAAGCTTTGTCATGCAGCCTTAATTCTGTCACTCTGTGACAACAACAATGGAGATTTAAATGTATCCAAATACAAATAAGACCTTCTCGATCATGGTACCTTTTCATTGTGCTTTTTCAGTAAAATCCTCAAACGTTTAGAAGATTTTGCAGTGTTAGTTTCCTAAGAATTAATTAACAATTATTTGTTAAAATTGAAAACCCAAAATTATAAAAAAATTGGGGAGGGGAACAAACAGTAGGTAAGAAATGGGCTATCAAACAAAGATGTCCCCCAGACCCTTTTTCTGTGGTTGAAAATGTTGTCAAATAGGCTCACTATACCAATAAAGGTAAATTTTCTCCCAGAAATTAAAAAAGATGTATAACAATTCCTCGCTCTATTTTGATGTTGTAATATCTTTGCCCACATAGGGATTTTCTTTAAAAGTATAACTCTTGGTACAATCTTGATGTAATGTTAGAATTGATGAAAACCAAGATAATCCAAAGTTTTTGCATAACATTCTGAAAAATGTATTTAAATGAATAAGCACAGAAGTAACAAAGGAATAAGATCCTCTTTCTCCTAAGAAAAACCAAGTCAGAGTTCTTGACCACGGTGACAATATACATTCAAAACTGAAAACTCTATTACTGTTAGCCAGTTCCTGAACTATAACAGTATCAAGGTAGAGATCAGAGGTGGCATTCAGCAGGTTCAGACCAGTTCTGGAGAATCGGTAGCTGAAATTTTGAGTAGTTGTGAGAACTGGCAAATACCATCTCTAACTGGCCCCGCCCCCATCTATTCTCTGCCTCCTGAGTCTCAGCTGATTGGTTGGGTCTTCTTTGGTTGCCCTGCACAGGAGAACAGAACTGGAAAGCAGGTTATGGGGTGGGGAGGGAATGGGGATTTTGCAGTGACCTTCTCCCGCCATGCCCAAGCCAGACCCGCAGAACCGGTAGTAAAAAAATTTGAATCCCACCACTGGTAGAGATGACTAAATCAAAAGCAATTAATGCACCTAAAGTTGACCCACCTTTACTCTCCTTGCAAGATGAAAGGAAAGGAAACAGAAACATAAAGATAGAATCCTGGCCTAAAATCAGTTTAAACTTGATAAACTACCTTTTATAAATCACTCCATACAGTATATACAATTATGTTCTTTGGGGTAAACATGATGCAGAGTGCAGAAAAGGTATAAGAAAGAGTCAGACACAAGAAAATAAAGCATAAAATGAGAAAGAGAAACAGCAATGTAGATCAATTTCATTTTAACCAACATCATTTTTTAATACTTATCCTCGGAAACCTTCCTTGCTTCTCTTACATTCATACATTGCTCCATACTTTGCATCTTGTTCTTTGCATCTTTCTTCTTGTCTCTCTCTTTTTGAGGATTTCATCAATCCAGTTTCTCCTTCATCTTCACCCATCTACTCTTTCTTCATATGTTTGTTTTATCAAGCCTCATTTATCATCTCTTCATGACCAAACCAGTTTGAGATCTCCTGGACAAGGTAACAACAGCAGCTTCTTTTTATGAAAAAAGTAGCTTTCATAAATTGTTAAAGCAAGTCAATTGCTGACCTTACAAGCAAACTGTATCCACAGTTTAACAATTCTCTAATTATATCATCTATGCCCACTGCCATTTCATTTGGTAATCTTCTCACAGTATTTTAACACCCTTTTTATCAGTTTCCTTTTCTTGGACACCAACCTTTGTAAAAAATTTTGTTTCAATTCCACTCTTCCACATAGCTCTGTTTTCATCACAGAGATGTTTGAAATATTCCTTCCAGCAATCCTTCAGTTCAGTTTCATTAATTAATGGCTTTATTTTCCATTACATTCATTTTGCTGGAGGTTCTCTCCACCCACATCTGAAACCTTTTTTATACATCAGATTCACTCTGGGTTTTATCTGCCTTTTTTGTTTTATTTATTAGCCTTAACTATTCTTTGCTTTCTTTGACCACATTATTTACAACTCTGTTTTCTTTCTATACACATATATAGGAGATCTCTCTGATTCCTCACATTTTGCAGAAACCTAATATGCATGCTTTTTTCCTCATCTCAGCCTCCTTCACTTCTTCTTCGAAATATCCTTCTTATGTTTCCAGTTATCATAATTCTGCATGATTCTATGGCATATTGCAATACAATTCTTTTTACTCTGTTCCAAACTCCTCCATGTCTTCTTTCTTAAGTTTATTTTTTAGTTTTAGAAAGTTTTATCCAAGCATACCCATATTCAAGTTAGGCTCTCCAATGTAATGACTAGTTTGCAAGAAACATTGTGGCCTACATCCCACCAACAAAGATGTTTGTATGTCTATGTACTACTACTCAAGATGTGATGGATTTCACACTATTGCCAAATATGGTTACATAGGAGCGTACTATATTTTTTTCTAGTTATTGTGGGTGGGGAAAGCTGGGAAATAGTTCTTGGATTGTACTTATACCATGATTCTACATATTTGTCCAATTTCTGAGGCATTCTAGGTTTTGAACTATGATATAAGTACATAACTAAAAAAAAAAGCATTTCAAAATCAATTTTCACCATGGAGCTAGTTTTTCTGTGGTCAGGTTGTCAATATAAAGACTCTATTTTGATGATCTAAATGCTACAATCCAGCCTTTTGCTTTTGCCTGATCCTGGAGTGCAGAATTATTTTGCCTGCTTTATCAATTTACCAATTTTCTGTTTACAGCTCCAGCTATAATAGCTGTCAGAGTGCTAAATAACATTCCTTTAACAAATGCTTGATGTTAGATTTGCTCCTTCTCCTTAAACATGAAGACAGACAGGCTGGAAATTTGCCATCCAGAACAGGAACTTCTAGGCAAAAAAGAAGTAGGTGGCACAGCTATGTAAGGTGGTTCCACCCTGATCAGTCTCCTCATCCTTTGATCTGGCATTAATGGTTGCTATGAAGCACCCACACATTTACGTTCCATTTTTAATGTTAAGAAACTAGTGACTCTTTTCCTATGATCTGGGATTTCCCATGTGTTTTCAATCCAGTAAAGAAAAACAGATATTCTAAGTTTAGCCTGAGGCATAATTTTGCAATTTGGTGATCCAACAGGTTTCTCAATCCCCATTTACTTCAATAGGCTTTGTGAAAAGTTCTCTTGTCTGGGCCTAAAGAAATTAGTGCAGAAGTGATGCTGGGGTGGATTGTACCCTATATTTATCTTATCACAATCTTCTATGGATTTAACTGCCTTTGATCTTATCTAATAATAGATAAATGGCTAAAATAATCACCATTTAAGTATATTAGGTTGTTTGACATAGGTACTACACACAAGGAAAATCAATAATGATTATACAATCAGGAGATACAATGTAAACGGCATACCACAAATGCCTTTGCACAGTTAGATAACATCACAGATCTCCTAATGAAAGTCAATAGCTATTTGTTTTCAGAAGCAGCACTTGAACTTTGAGGGTATTCATTTTTGCAATTACTAACCCAGCTGTGTGTGCAAGGTTTTAAAACAAATGAATATCAAAGAAAGAATGACAAGTAGACTCAACAAACAAGTGTGTGAGAAAGAGCTTCGGTACCCTTTTGAAAAACAAGTAGCTCTATCAGTTTTCACAAGAGAAAACTAGTATTAGCTAGATCAGCTTGTTGATGAATCACTCTCTGGGCACAATATAATCAAAATTATATGCTAACTATTTTTAAATGGGAGAATATAAGCAGACATTAATACTCACATGGAAGTCAATACTATCTTTCTATTATTTTCTGCATATTTATTATCTATCTATCTNTATCTATCTATCTGTCTGTCTGTCTGTCTGTCTGTCTGTCTGTCTGTCTGTCTGTCTATCTGTCTATCTATCTGTCTATCTATTTATCATCTATGTATCCCTCATCACAAAAAAGTATTTGATTTATAGCAAATGGAGGCCACATAGCTCTCCCTTCATAGACTTTGATATTCATTGTTCTGAGGTTGACCGAATGCCCAGCTCTGATTTGTGTTTTTGCTGGTTTGATTTTGAAGGGACTATAGTACCAGGGAGAAGCAGGTTTAACACTCTTCAACCAGAAGCACATATTGGCATCTGGGAATATGTGTGGAATATGCATACTTATATCTTTTATTAGAAATTCACCAGGAGTAGGAACAAGCCTGCTCTCCCAACCATTATTTTCATTCAAAGTTTGAAAGGATGTAGCTTAGTTTGCTTCTCTTTAAAATAAAATTAAAAATAATGTCTGTTGGAGAAGGTCTATCTACTTCCTTTTTCATTAGTATTATAGGTTGAAAAAGGGCATGTTCATTGTTTCAAGGTGGCCTAACTTATTGGTCTTTCAAATCTACTAAGAAACTTCTTAAATCTGGCATGATCATGATGATGGTGAGGATGATGATGATCATCATCATCATTAAATTATGTTTGGGCTTAATTTCTCAGTCTTGTCACATTGTAACCCAAAGATTGCCCGCAAAGCAGAATTAATTGCTTGCTTGCTGCTTCTCAGCTTTATTCCCTTTTCTTGCTGTCTTTTCATATTGCAATTTCTGGATTGTAAACTCTTTGTAGTCTGTAGTCTCAGTTTTGATTATGGTCTTCCATAATGATAAATGCACATTCATGGTGCCATATAAGTGGAGGCATATTTAGAAAAACAGTATTTTACTATTCATGTACCTGTCATTGGAGGAGCAGCCCAAAATTCAGTGAATAAGTAAACATCCAGCTGGAAAAAAATTAATTGGTAATTAATTGTCTCTGAAAATGAAGGACTTCTGAAGGTGCAAAACACAACATTCTGTATCTTTGATCTCTTAGTCTCTCCAACATGGCTGTCACATTTACTGTTTACATTTTTCTTTGTAATCACCTCTATTATGCACTTCATCACCTTCCCCGCCCCCATGATTTGACTTAATGGTTTTAAACGGGAAGGAAATGACTTGTCTTGGCTGCCAGCACTTGACACTTTTATGGGTCATTTGTAATGAAGCCATTCTTTGGTTTTAATGGAGATCTTGATTTGGATTGGTGTGAATAATCGTCAAAAGGTGATTAATTAAATAATCACCACAAGCAGCACCCTGTAAAATGGATCAACATATTACGTTAATGTAATACACTGATCCAAAAGTTAGTTTATTTCTGCAGCAGACTTTGAATTCTATGCATTTAAACAAGCTTTAAACCCAGCTGTATAATTTACTATACATTAATTATACATTGTGCGTGTCCAAAGAAAGTGTTTTACACCTTTTTATTAAAGCTTAGTAAAGTATATTGTCTTGGTGTTTTATAATAGAAAGCGATACTTGTGAAAAAAAATATAATTCACCTGATCATTAAGCAGAGTCATTTGAAAATTAAATAAAATTCACTTTAATTTAATTTCAGGAAATGTGATACCTTAGCTATTGGAACAATCTATTATTTGTTGAAAGCAACTGCTAAATGTTTACTTTTGTGGTTTCAAAGATTTCAAAGAAGGATAGTTAAAGGGTTAGTCAGACATGAAATAAATTAATAAGCTCTACAGAATTATCAAGTGGTGTTCTTGAATTCAGGGAGTACTCCAAGGAACCAGGATCCGCTTTGAATTTTTCCCCCTGAAATTAAACACACACATCTACTCAAAAGATATATAATAGCACCATTGCCTCTGTTCTGTTGACCTAAAGTTATTTTAAAAGGTTTAAATCCTGAGTAAATAAATGTGGTATTTATCTATAACAGCAGTGGCTTTTCTCTCGAAGGAAAAGATCTGATGTTAGGAACAGCAGCCAATACCATTAATTTATGAAGTACAAAAGATGCTTCTATACAGGAAATTTTGAATAATGGGGCCTTGGTGTGTTATTCAGGCTTCAAATTCCAGGTGAGGAACAGCAAGCAGTGTAATCCACAGTGTTAAAATTCACAAAAGTTTGTGGGATAAGTGACACAGATAGGAGGTAAGTGCTTGAAAGTCTTCTCTGAAGGATAAGCAAGGAGACTGCTTCCTAGTTCATTGGTCTATCTAACCTGAGGTGGGATGTTTCCCCAGCTCTGATGCTGAGATATGAAAGACTGAATATAAGCTTTTTTTTTTTTAACATGAGAATATGGTCTCTCATCAAAATATGTCTCCTCATTTGCAGCCTCTCATTTTATACATTTGGTGCCACTATCATTCACTGATGCTCCATATGGAGTGTCACGAAAATGCTTTTGAAACATCTCTTCCTCTTCCATTCAAGGAAAAAAATCCAAGAAAGTCCAGTTGCCTTTTGGAAAGCACCTTTGGAACAACCAATGACCTGGATGACTGAGAATCGCCATAGACACTCTGTATGGGGTGTTTGAGGAGGAATTCATTCTGTACACCACCATGTTAGAGAAAGAGTCATATTTGCAGGTCATATTTGTTTATTATACTTTTACAATGAGATTCCATTCTTGTATTTTTCACTGGAGAGACTCCCAAGAGCTCTAATTTTTGAATAAATCATGTCTTTTGTATGCAAATTATTTTCAAGGATAAGGGTAACATTAAACATAGACTGAAGAGGAAATGCCACGATTCATATATAGTGAACCTGTATCTCTGCCAAAGTATAAATATGCAAGGGAAGGGGAGGGCTCTGAAAGGATTATTTTGGGGCATAACATTTCTGCAAAATATTTCTGTGTACAAAATATTTCAGTAGGCTGACAACAGCCCCATTTCAGTCAAACATGAAATAGTTCCAATGTGTTAAGTGATGATGACAGAAAAGGCAGCACTTCAGAGGGAAAGGTGGGTGTCTGCTGTACTCTAAAGGCAAACAGCTGTTTTGAACTGTGAAAACTATTTAAAGGTTTAATGTACACCTTGGATTCCTGCTGTCTACATAAGTACAGAGACCTAAATCCACTGCATACTGGGACTATCTGATCAAAGCAGTAGTTAAATCTATCCATGGAAAATCTAAGTAGCCTTTGGAGGCAACTCTTTGAATGCAGATTAGTGATTTCATTGAAGTAGTCAATCAACAGGGCGTTTCCCCCCTGTTTGTGGCTGTTAGAATGTCATTGAACAGAGAAAAAGAAAGAGAAAAAGAAAGAAAGGAAGGAAGGAAGTGTCAAAGAGAATATGCTTATACACACACACACACACACACACACACACAAATGGGCACACACACTTGCTTTCGTAAGAGTTGATCCCATGAATCTGCTTGAGACTCAAGATCATTTCAGAGGTAGCTACAGGAATGAATCCCACAAAGGGACTAGGTTTAATCATCCAATCTCAGACTGTATTGATTTTGGAACTACTTGCAATGACTATATAAATAAGCCATTTCTTTGCAACTGTATCTGAAGTCGGTCATGAACCCAAAAACCTTCACAACCTAGTCCAAAGTGAATTATGCCCTGCAGAAATAAATTAATAAAACCAACACATCTAGGCTTCTCAACCAACTTATTTTCGCGTTTCAAGAGCTTAAAAATATAAAATCAATAATCATTTAGTCATAAGGGTAAATGAAGCGACAGAACATCAAAGTATACCCTTTAGCCATTCAAGTCATTCTTGGTAATTTATCTCATCAAAAGGCAGGGGTAATAATCCTTTCCACTCTGAGACAAGCCGCCACACAGCTGCTGTATTATCCCAGAGTAAACAAGTTTGGAGAAAATATTAAAAATCGATATCTGTTTCCTTCTATCAGGCCAGATGGCATCCATCATAAATCTGTTTTTTTAAGAGTTCTTTAACTTGAGCAGACTGTGAAAGACAACTGCATTAACGACAGAAAACTCTGCTCCATTTAATGGGAATTGACAGCTGGATTTCCTTACACTTGCAATTTGAAGGCAATGAGACAATTTTCTGAAAATTAAACAGACATGCAAAAAAATCTGTTACATTTACAACGCACAGGCATAGGAAGTGCGGCCAGGATGGGGACTCCAAGCAGTCACAGTGGATTTGCAGGATGCATGAGAACACAAATGGAAAGGGAGGGCTGGTCTGCTGTGGGGAAGTTCTTCGCATTGGGCCATTTTAGATTAAAGTGACATTGTGTCTTTCCTCTAAACAGTCTGTCATTCCCCTGTTGGAGACTGACTCCAAGAGAGAGGAGGAAAAGCTGACAGGGAGTGGAAGTGTGGCTCTGGAGATTGTGGAGAAGGCTGGGGAAGGGCACAGGCCAGCTGGGCAATCAGAGGAAGACACAGGCCCATCCCCTCTCCATCCAAGGGCATGCAGGGAGAAGAGGATAAGGGAGCCTGTCTCTTGTGTGGTTACGGGGAGGAAAGGGCCTTGATCCTCTTCATGGGTTGCAGCTGTGAGAACTGGTTAAAAGGATGGACATGCGTATGGGCCAGTGCTGGAAACAAAGTGTGGAAAATTTCTAATTTGTTGTTCCTTTCTGAGTTTGGTGTCCTTCCCAGTGTGTGTTCCAATATCTGTGGACATCTTCAAGCCTTATGTTGCTTGGTTCCCTTAACTGTTTCAGTGTGGTTTGTGTTGTTTTTACTCTTTATAATTTATAAGCATTTTTAGTTTAAATGGCATTTCCTCCTTTCCGTAGTTGTTTGTGGGGGAGTTTTTTTGTCAAGGATATTTGGAGCTTTGAAGCAAAGTGAAAAAAAAGTGAAAGGGCTTCATCTGTTTTTGGGACTTTATTTATTTTGTATTTCACCCTGGGTCATCACACAGTCCTGTAGGACTGCGTTTACCTAACCTGCAGGTGAAATGTTCAAGCTATTTCTTGTGAGTATCATTGGAGATGGTATCTTACAAAAACTAATTCTTAAGAGTATATAAGTATGCCAGGAAAACAGTTTAAACTGTTTTAACGTTTCATTCTCACTCATCCGGCAATCTGCATATACTGTGCATTCAGTAATGCAAACTTCTCAACCTGAAGGTTGAAGTGGCACAATCTCAGAGTAATTTTGTCATCTCATCTGGTGTTTATGTAGTCACAGATATACATTCATTGCTTCAAGGAGCCACTCAAGCACACACAGGGAGCATAGTCCCTTCCTTTCCTTTCCCTTCATCTGCTTATTACAAATTTTAATAAATGAGTTTATCTTTAAAGCTCCTTCTGCTTTCTTTTTTGGACTGTTTCTCACTGAACAACTGACTATCCACTATCTCATAGCACTTTTTGCCTTCCATTTTGAAAAGGGATAGTCAGCTAGAAGTGGGGCTGATCGTCCATTATGTAGAAAGTTGATGTGGCCTCCGGTAGCAGATATTAAGGACCAGTTCAGACAGAACCTTGCGTACCACTTGATCTACCCTTCACCCTTAAGGCTAGACTGATGTTCTCAGAGGCAATACTTGACACTACTTCTCTTTGAAAATAGGATTTAGCTGTCAATCCATCTGCCTTTTGAATGTTGGGATTTTACCCATTTTCCATTGTCTTTCACTTCAGGCTGTAACCTATCTTGGTTGAATTCTGGGGATGATCTTTTGCTCTGAAGATTTTTAAAATAAATAACAAAATTCAACAGAAGTAAAACCTGCAGCAACAGTATTGCATCAGAGCTGAAATCCTAGCTCTAGAGAAGGGATGGGGAACTATGGCCTTTTTATGACGGGTGGACTTCAACTCAATTGCTCTAAAGGTTTAGACCAGGGGTGTCAAACTCAGATCATAACAGCATCATCACATGTTGTATCACAACTTTTTCCCCTTCACTAAACTGGGCATGGCCATGGCCAGTGTGTTGCTCATCTCACCCACAGGCCATGAGATTGACAGCCCTGGCTTAGACCCAGGCAGAGCAGGCACACAACATGGAGTAAGCTTGTTGATTAATCATACTGTACAATGTTTATATGCACATTTTTCTGGTATCAAAGATGCTCTGAGATAGTGTAGATGTTTCATAAAAGGAGGAAGAAAATGTTTTGAAACTTCTTGTACAATGTTTTAATTTGTCAACTTGTTGTACTGATTTCTCAAAGGTTCTCAAGGCTCTTTTTTCCTCATTAACCATTTATTTAGCTTTACAATTAAGGATTCTTTTAGTAGGAAGACTGGTATAAAGATAGAAAAAATAAAGATCATGATCCATAATATGGTCAATGAGTTCTACAGATACATTTCCACCTTATTTTTCATATTTATTTTCATTGTTAAAGATACTAGACAGATACTAGGCAAATACATGAAGCGATATATAAGTCAAAGTGCTATTGCTACTGCTATTGCTATTGTAACTTTATAGAAAATATTCATTTTTGAATTTTGAAAGAAAACCAAGTTTGTGTTATTTATCATATTTCTACACCATCCATGTCACAAAAGGAGCCAGGACAAATTTCATTTACAAATAATAAAATTCCATTTTGATTCCTTGATACTTCTATAATTGTCTCTACACAGTTGTAATTTATGTTCAATTATCAAATCCTATCTCATTTATGAACCTTTTATTTTGATTTTTTAGGAATATTACAATAAGTTGTTTCTGAATTTTTTGATACAGTGTCAGCCATTGATTTTTAATACATTAAGAATTTCTGTGATGTTTTTCATTTTGTGACTGGGCTACTCATAATCTGTTTTATTTTTGTGCTAGTAAAGCAAATATTTGTAGATTAGGCTCAAACTGTGGGGTATTTGGTGCTCTCGAATCATTCTTGCAGATGTTTCATTATCAAACTAAGAAACATCTTTAGTGCTAGTAGAGAGTTGAGTTTGCTCTCATTTTATATACTAGTGGCTTGCCCTGTCAGTATTGATGGGAATGATCTTGTAGGTTCTTTGAATTGTTATTTATTCTTAACTTATTTGTCTGTGTTGGTAGTTTCTTGATTGAAGTATTATTTGCTTTTTGATTTTCAGTCTAATTTTAATCCTGATGTTAATCTCTGCTCATCTGAGTGTTGATTGCTGGTGAGGAAATGTTTGGGGTTTTTTGTTCCCCAAAGTCCCCAAAAATGCTAGAGAATTCTTGGAAACCTGATATTTAAACAAACCAGCCATCAACAGGTACATAGAGATACATAGTATCTACATACCATTCAAAAAGATTATCAAAAAGCTACGTTAATAATTCTTTAGGTCTTGGACTGAGTAATATTTGTTTAAAGTACAACTGATGACTGTAAACTATTGAAGATTCAAAGGAAATTCAAAGGAAAAGTATTTGAAGAGATGGGATTTAATATGAAAATATTTTCTATCATGTTTTTGTAACTCTGATATTTAACAAATGAAACAGAATAAGTTCCACTGTTTGCAACAAGGTAGATAAGAAAAAAATGGAAATGAATGGAAAGATAAAACTTTAATTGGATAAAGGATGATATTGATAGTTCTCATGTATATACATCCCAAAATTATTTAATCTGTTATCTGAAGAAAAATGTTATTTATCCTGGAGTGCATCCTGGACCCCCAAGCAGACTTAAAACGAGGTAATGTAGAATTTATTTGCTTCATTCATTCTTTAGAGCAGGGGTTCTTAACCTTTGTGTGCCATAGACTCCTTTGAGAATCTAGCGAAATCTGCAGACCTCAGAAACATATTTAAATGCATAAAATAAAATATATAATCATATACTGCATTACAAAAGAAACCAGCTATGCTCAAAATGTTGCAATCAAAATAATAAAAAAATAAATATATAATATAAATATAGGTATTCTGTTATTAAATCAATTAAATTTAAAAAAAGACACTATCCTTTTTAGCATATAGTTATTTTAGATAATGAGATGCTGAGCTCATTTTCATATTTGCAGAAGTCTTTTGTCTTGCCTTTCTTTGTCTTCTACAGCATTAGGCTCTCCAGCTACTCCAGAATTAATATACTGTATATTAGTGGTGAGAACACCCTCCGAATTTCCTGCTTTAGGATCTCTTCTATGATTGTTTAATGCCAAGAGCTTGTTTTATGGCCAACTCCTCCTTCCTCATATTTTCCCCAAAACAGCAACCCTGTGAGATGGGTTGGGCTGACAGAGAATGATTGGCGGCCCAAAGTCATTGACTGGTTTTCCTGGCTAGGCTGAGATTTGAACTCAGAGTCTCCTGGTCTCTAGCCTAAACCACGAGGCCAAATGGACAAAAGAAATTCTGATGATTCATTGCATTCAGAATGTACAATACTAGGGAAAATTATTTAATTCAGCATTCTTCATATTCTAATATTATTAAAGTGAGTATTTTCATGTCTCCTTCCAGAGTTGTACCATCTGGCTAACTGTGGAAAAAATAAATAGGGCTGTAATTACACTAAAATTAGACTAAAATTCAGATTTCCATATTCTGCTTACAAGATGTACATTCAGATATATTTGTATAGAATTGGACTGTAATATCATGACTCATTTTGACATAAGCACTTTTCCCCCTACAGTCTTCGACAAGTCAATACACTTTAAATAGTTCACCTTAGAATGTGCTAAGGTAACATTAAATAATTGATCAGAAAAGTTTAAATTCAGCTATATGTATAGTATAAAGAGTGTGTACAGCTGAGTTGTACCTTTAAAATGGAAAATAAAATATTCACATGGAATCATGAGAAGAAAACAAGACTTGGTATTTTATTTAATTTTCCTTTCCTTTTCTTAGCTATAAACATGGATCCTTTTGCTCCTTCAGCATGTGGCATAAACTTTTAACTAATTTCTGCCAGCACTGATTTTTATTTATTTGATATCTATTTACAGAAATTACTGATTTTAAATTAAATTATATTCCAACAATTCCAACCCCAGAACATTTCCAGCATTATCATGAAATCAATGTTTACATGTAGCATTTAGGTTCATTTGCTTCTAGGGGGAAGAGTATCAGTTTCATGTTTTCTTCCCTCTTTGACAGAGAATCTGGAAATCTGAAATATACATATAAATAAAGTAAGTAAAGCCCATGTCACACCGCCCAACGGATGCAAAAAGGACACAGCAGATGAGCAAAATGTTCCATCCGTTGTTATCC